>JZKD02S1351004.1:0-11611 GCA_000966675.3 Picea glauca
TCCGTGACATTGAACTTGATGATATTTGAGCCACTAGCTTCTAGAGCTCCTAAGGAAGAGAGTAAGGCATTCCTCTGTGATGGACATGTTTGAAGTACCTCCAAAGTAGACATCGCACAAGGTGTTTGGCCCAGATCCTCAACAATAGAGTAGTTTTGGGCAGCTTTATCATTAGGGTTATGTGTAGAGCGCTTGAATACTCCTTTTGGAATACGAGGTGGTGGCTTTGGCTTCTTGATCTATAAATTCGTCTCTGGGGGTGGAGGAGGAGCTTCTAGGCTGGTACTAGCTTTTGAAGAGTCATAATCTCGAGAGCGAGTGGCTATATCAAATTTTGCGTGGACCATATTGATACAAACATGGTCGCCATCATGCGATGGTGGGTTTTGACTCCCACCAAATGCATTTCCAGCATTCAAAGAACTTGAGGCTAAGTGTTGGTTGTGAGGAAAAGGATTCATTAGCACAGCGGATGGAAGATTTAAAATCCTCACAACCTCCACAAGTTTGGGGCATAAGTGTGTAAGGTGATCATCTGTACAAAGTTTATAAGGAAACTTAACCTTACGCTTTTCTTTCGTGCCCTCTCCAGCATTATCATTTTGTTTTCCATTATTATTCTTGTCCTTGGTTTTATTCTTCCCACCTCTACAATTATTTTGACCTTTCCATTTATTCCCATCTGGTTGTTGATCACCATTTGGGTTTTTCGACGACTGCATGGAATGTACATCCATCGATTGGGTGGGTTTGGAGGATCCAGATGAAGTTGGTCCTCCGATAGACTTTGTTGTCGAGTCTACGGACTTTACATTGGTGGACCCCACAATGCCATCGACATGGGGCCCAAGACCCTATCTAGGATCATGAGTCAATCGCGGTGCGTCGAGAAGAAGGTGGTATAACATCCCAGACTGACCATAGATCAAATCTAATTGTCGGGCTCTAAAAATGGCCTCTTCCTCACTGAAGACCCCGGAAGTAGAAACATCCTTTGAAATAGGAGCGTGCAAAGATTTTAAAAACCATTGTAAAAGAAATGCCATGGGTATGGGAGTCTTAACTAACCATCTTCGCCTACACCATTCCTGGATATGGTCCAAAATATGAGTGTCAGAACCCTGGCGTAAAGTTGACAAAAGTTCAAGGCCAGCATTGTAACGAATGGGTAGTTGAAAATGGTTAAGAAAGGCTAACACTAAATTTTGAAAAGACCCATATGTTCCCCTAGGTAGCTCAATATACCATTGTGATGCAATCCTAATAAGAGTGCACTAAAACAATCGTAATCTAATAGAATCATGATTCAAAGAATTCAATCAGCACCTGAGATGAAAAGTAGTGACGAGATCACCAGGGTCCTCTCCATTCTTACCTTCAAAATTTGGAATGTCTGACGGAAGCTTGGTGGGGACAGGGGGCCATGTGGAATCATGACTCACCGGATCATTCATTAGTTTAGAAAAATCTAGTAGATTAAGCATGGCCAGAAAGGGAATATGGGGTTGCGACACTTGACCCCATCCTCCTGCAAAAGACTGAGTATTAGGAGTTGCATTCCATCCAAGGTTATGGTAAGGACCAGAACCTTTTCTGGAATTAAAAGACCCTCCTCTAGGAGGATTCATGAAAGATGGATTGGGCATCATTCCAGCAGGAATGTTCTGATAAGGGTTATAAAAATTGCCCCCAGTTGGATTAGCTCCAAACTGAGGGTTGTTAAAACTTCCCCCAATTGGATTAGATCTAGGTTGGGGGGTGCCCAAGACATAATACTGACCTCCTCCAAGTGGGAATCTGGAGGATTGAAGTGGATTCATTATGCCAAAATTATTGGTTGATTTTGGCATCGAGGGGATAGGGATATAGGGTAGAACTTGTCTGCCAGCTTGGTTGTTCCATCCAGCCGTAGAAGGATTAGACCCGGGGTTAGGGAAGGGGACACTTCCTACATTAGGATTATCTTGGGGAACATGAGAGATACCAAACAAAAATGGAGTGTAAGGAGGTGTGGTGCCCCCAAGTCCAAGGCTACCATTATGGCCAGTAGTTAGGATGGCAGTCGAAGACTGCAAAGTGAAACTTGGCATACCATAAGAAAATGGACTAGTAGCCATGGGGATGGTCTAAAAATTGTAACTCGGTGAGTGTCCAAAACCCCCAAAAGGGTTAGAGGCAAGAGATGAAGCATTTACTATGGGTCGAGCCATAGTACTGGTGTAGGCCTCCGGCACTACAACTATAGCGGCTACATGTGTCGAAGGAGTGAAATTAACTATAGTGGGATTGGGAGTTGATGAACTCCCAGTGTTCTGAAGACTATACTCAGTACTCATCCTTGTGGGATCACAAGTCTGAAAAGTGGATGTGTGTGTACCACTCCCGATAACTCTACGCCTTTTAGAAGGCAATAGCTCAAAAATCGGTGGTAACTGTAACAACCGACAGGACCTACGAGGAATTTGGTCTGACTCCACAACGACTTATGACTCTCAACAAATAAAAAGATATCCTAAGGCCAACTAGTAATCAAAGAGCATACCAAAAATTCAAATGGCCAATATGCATGCAAACGGGCTAAAGTGGCTGAGTGGCCTCCCTTGCTAAAGAAGCTATGCCTCGTCCAAGAGGGACCTGAGACTCCCTACTAAAGTTTGGAGGTAACATAAGCAGTTATAAGGGCCCTCGTAGGCTTAAAAAATAGTCGGTCAGACCCCCCGGACAGGTAATCCTCCATAAAGGTTGTGTGTTGTCCGACCCCTATCTGACTCAGGATACAAGAAGAATAACTCCTTCAAGTAACCTATGAGAAACCTAAGTCAAGAAACTAATAAACCATTGTATAGCTGATGCACAAGCAAGAAGTCATAATTCTGGATCACCATATGGGCAGGGTACCAAAGCCCGAAACCTTGAAATCACTGCCTCTCATAGAGGTATGAGCACTAGCAAGATCCCCAAATATGAATAAATCCACAGAAATATCTCTGACACTAGGTTAGTATCCAGGGGTTATCCTTTCAACTAACTTCGCGTGACCTCATGATTAACTCTGGTGTGAGTGGAGCCTCCTGATATTACCAATTATATAATGTATTTCTCAACTCCTTGTCTCAAACACATAAGTTGATTTAATTTCCTTGGAGAAGTTTACTCACAAAATCCTATTCCAAGGCACTAAATCCTAGGCTAGTTTGTGCACCCTAAAAAATAAAATCGTGACTAATCAATTTTAGTTTAAAGCATAAATTTTATTGGTCGTGATTACTCAAAGAGGTATGGAAATGAAACTCATGGTGTTATGACTCTGCATGAAAATAAAAATAGATATAATGCAAAGCCTAACGTTAACTTTTCAGTGAATGATATGCTAAATAAAAACAGGGCAATTTTCAATTTTAACTCTGCAACTCAGAAGTAAAATGCAATCTTTTGCTAAATATGCTAAGGTAATGATAAAGGTTCCAAGACAAAAAATACCAACCAATGCAAAATACCTATTTTTTGTATTTTCAATGTATTAAAAATAAAATGCATGGATTGATAAGCGACTTGATATATAAATTATATTGTGTATAAAAGCAATCACTCAAGCAGAATAAAAAGCAGCTAAGAAGACAACCCAACTACCAAGGACAAATCAAAAATGGAAAACAAAGAGAAAGACACCGCCCAAAAATTCAACTCCAAAAAGGTTTCCTATCATCCTAGATAATCTCAACAGGTACCATAGAGACCTAAGAAGGCTCAGTGATCCTCAAAATCTACCCAGCAGTCACTAAACCAAGCAAACAAGCAAGGGGGAAGTGGTATACGCTCTTGTTCAAGAGAAAATGGCGTATATACACCTCTTGTAGTGGGATAGCAAGCGTATACATGCGGTTGTCAGGGAAAAAAGGGTGTATATCTTTTAAAACAAGTCTAGGCAAGGTTAAAAGGATGAAAACTCAGACCTAGAGTGAACAGACTCTGTCCAACTGTGATACGACAAGAAATACAAAGGCAAAAGAGCAATGTAAGAAGGAAAAATACTTCAACCCTTAGAAGGAATATCTCTCTCCAGTGGAGTCGTCAATTCTGTTACAAGGGAAAAACTCTTTATGGCAAAGGGTAAACCAAAACAGATAGGTATGACTGCAGAAATCAACTCAATTCCAACATGTGCTATATAAACTAATGTGCAATATGAGGAAGAAGCCTACCTCGATCCAATAGTTTGATGTCATTCCACCGTTGAGCACTTTGACCCAAAGCTTTACACCTGCAAGAAGTTCTCAAAAAACAAGAGATGTAAGTATATAGTGACAGTATATAAAATGAGTTGGCACATCAGATAGCACAATCCATTAATAAACATTACAAACATGCCCATGAATAATAATCATATATTTGCAAGATATCGATAGGACGGGAAAGGAGTATTTCTATTAATAATTGATTAACAGAAGTATCAACATTACAGACTTCCGTGTCAACACGGTTCGAAACCAAGAAACCAAGTTCCTTCCAACTGGGTCTCCACCACTTCAATCCTCCACCAAAGGCAAGATCATAGCAAAGAGATAATGAGATCCTCTTGACAATAAGGGAAGAGCTTGGGGGATGAACACTATCTTCAGACTTGAGGAACAAAGGGATGCAGACTCAATATGAAGTAATTTCTCCAGAGTAAATTTGCTCTCAAAGTTGAATGCTTTCTCTCTATTTTTCCATAGCTCGAAATTGTGCTCTTATAGCCTCCAGAATGCAACTGAAAGGTCGAGTCGAAACATTTCCAGTATATGGAAGGCCAAATATCAGAGATCATTTGTCGTGACATGGAAACCCAACCTCATTTTGTATTTTATGGCTCAAATCTCAATATACGCGAGCTGTAGTGGAGCAGCAAGCATATACGCATCTTGCAAAGCAATTAGGAAGCGTATATGTGGAAAAATATATAATTTTTTCTCTGGATTTATCAAAAAGGAGGTTGATAATTCTGCATATGGAAATGTAAAAATGCCCTATGTGCAAGATAGCAATGGTGAGGCAAATCTTGCTATAACACTAAGAGCATGAGAAAAATATAGAAAGAGGGGATGGAAAGAGACAGCAAAAGGATTAAAAAAAGAGCAAACAAAAGCATATTAAACCATAGTAGAATTGCAGAACAGTAGCAGAGTGAAAGCAGAGCATAATTGCAGAAAAGAGAAGAAATGGTAAGCATTGACATATCTATATTATGGTAAGGTATTGATCAAGCAAAGATTTATAATCAGGGTGGCAGGGTGGTGCTAGGGAGGATTGTTTTCCTTTGTTATTCAAGTTGATTCTTGAATACTAAGAATTGTATCTTCCATTCAGTTGGTGCTGGTGATCATAGGGAGTAAGTGTGCTTCCTTCTAGTGGGTGCTAGAAAACCTTGAGGGTTGGTGCTCTCTAAAATTTGCATCTTGTTAAACAGAGATTGTAGCTTCATTTTGAGTTGGTGCTCAAAGATAGATGATGTACAGAAATTAAAAGACTGCTTATCATTCTAAGAAGAAGAGATTTTTTCCCTTTATGGGTTTCCACATGAATATATGTCTCTGTGTATATCAGATATGTGATTGATGATTTTCATTTATGTTGTTTATGTCTTTCATAATCTTTATTATTATTTGGAGAAGAGTAACAATGTTTTAAAAGGGATAATATTGTTTAAGCATAGTAACAATTGATTAATACCCCCCCCCCCTTCTCAATTGTCTTAGTAATTTCAACAATTCTGTCAACCAACAATTACATGCCAACTCTTTAACATTTTATGCAAGTCTATCTTTGTAGGGTTGTCTAAAAATCACTGTCCAACAAGTGAGTTCATCATTTGCATCTATTTGCAATCGAATTTTTTTATGTTTGTACATTGTTTTTCTTGATGTTCCCATCGTTTTTTCCATCTATTGTGTCAAACGATCTTTTATATTTCTAGATGAAACAATTGTTGTTTTTATCACTCTACGTGCAACACTGACGTCTTTTTTTCGAGATTTTCCAAAAGCTTTTAATACATTAGTTATATTTTCAAAGACATTATGTTTCACCTTTGTATCTTTTGTCGACTTTTGAATACCCAATAATGATGCAGCTTCTTTTAACTTTCTTGACTTTATTAGACAGAGTAAAAGTTGAGCTTGTACTATTACTGATTCATCTTTGAAAAAAGTATTATACATATTCTTAGTTCGATATCTTATATAATGCTTAGATTCTTTCTTCCCAAATTTGTCAGTATCAACATTTTCTAATATTTCATCATCAATGTTGATAGATTCTCTTGCATATTTCAATTTAAAGTTTATATTAAAAAACAAAAATCGAACATAAATTCACTAAACTATATACAAGTGTTCATCTTGTATTATCTAAATTTATGTACATACCTATAGGTGATTCATCTTCTACTTCAATTTTGGTTTCAACGTCTTCATTGACGTTATGAGACAAATCTATTTATGTTTTTTGAAAAACATCAAATTTTGATTACAATCAATTATATTAAACAATATTTTAAATTTGAATGCTATACTTTTAATATAGACAATATGTGCATGCATACCTCATTGGACTTCTTCTTGTTGAAAATATATATTTACATGATCATTGTTTCTTTCTTCAATATTTGCACGTTCTCATTTATTTCTCCAATAATGCTCTTTCCTTCGATCGTTATGGTGATTTTCATATCGAGTGCGATCAAATTTTCTCTTGCGCAAAATTATGTTTCTCATGAGTATAGTTATCTGTAAAAGTTTTTAACAAAATCGACATTTCAGAATAGTCTTAGAAAAACTTCATTGTCGCAAAAATTACTAAAAAATAATATCAATAATTTCATGTTCAACAAAGGCTTCACCTTGAAAAAAGGCTCAACATTTAGCTTTCAATATATAAATTGTTATTCCAATAAAAACTTGAACAAACATCAATTACCTTGTTTAAAAAAAACAAAAAAGATGATTTGAAACTTTGTTTGGGTGCTCTAGAAAACCATGAAACAAGTGATGAATTGTGTTAAATGTGTTCATCCGAAAGTGTATTTTTATGATTTGGCACAAAATGAAACGATACGACGTGTCTTTTCATTGTTTCCAGACAACGAAATTCTCTCACCAATATTTCGGCCTAAACAAGGTTTTTTCGGCTGGAAAGCTAGGAAACCATTTAATTTTAACGGATTATGCTAGAATTATGTTTTTCGGCTAAAAGAATTGTTTTTCGTTTGAAAGATTCTTTCGATCGAAAACTAGCAAATGAGAATGTTTGCAGGAACCAGAGAATTCCCTCTAGCTTACCTGGACTTTGGAGGTTGTGGACTCTTGCAAATACTAGGAATTTGGTTTCGAAAATGACACCAACATTTGCAAAATTGAATCTACTTTCAATTCCTATAATTTGTTTTTCATTATTTTTATGTAATTTTGTTTAATTGTTTTAAAAAATCACTGCATAATATTTCCATCTAAGATTATGATTCAATGAAATGAAATATCTATATCTCTACAAATACACAGTGAAAAATTTAGAAAAAATTATATTCATAATCCTTAAACTATTATTTTCAAAAGGGTATGTTTAGATTTTAATTTTATATAAAAAATAAGATAGATATAAGGTGGGAGAAAACATGTGTTTAAAATCTACAACGTTTTCAGCTTGGTCAACTTCAAAAATATCTAGAAATTATAATATTCATCCGTTAGATTCAAAATTATAGTCATAATAAAATAGAGTCTTTGTAGATTGTTGCAGTATATTTCGTTTGTTAAAAATAAAAGTTTAATAATAGATACATTGTTGGGGGGGGGAAATAACTCATTATCATTCCTTTCATGTTTAAGGAACATACTGTTAAATAATTTTCAAAATGGCATATCAAATCTCAATAAAAAAAATTTGAAAAATAGTCATTGGAAAGCTAACAAAATTCTTCACAAGTTTTTTTTTTTTTTAAGTAAAAAGGTGGATCCTATTATATTAGCATAAACAACATACAGTAAATGTTGATGACGCCAGCTGTCCCGCCTAAGCAGGAAACCGAGATAGTTGGGCATCCTATGCCAACTGTTACTTTGTTAACAAAATAGACATGGATTCGTCCTGCCTGAAGGAAACCAAGACTGTCAAACTTATGAGATTCAAAATGTATGCCATAAGCTATATATGAGGAAACTGAGAAAACTAATTGAACTAGAGCTATATGCAAAACAAAAAAGGAACCCCTAACCGAGAGCATCATTGAACCGTTTTACCCGTGTGCTTCCTCTCATTCCCCTGCTGTTGCCAGCCTGTTGGAAGCATGTATGTCTATGCACACGTCAGGCATTGCCACTGTGGAAGATTTTTGGAGTGGGCCACAAAGAGCATGTCAAGCCGTTGGTCGATCCTGGCGAGGCGAAAAACCTGGTCATCCATCAAACTTATGAGCTCAAAGATGAGTGGGAGGTGCCACAATTCAGAAAAGGGTGGCTGCTCCAGCCCGTAGCTATCGACGGAGGCTTGGTGTCTGGAATCCATTGCTTCTCTGCTTGTCTGCTCCGAGCGGTTGAGAGATGGAGTCGTTGTCCCTGTGGTAGTGTCGAGAGGGGTCTCTTCTTCCAAAAAATAGGTGGGGAAAAGTTCCTCCGGGCTATTGGCTTTGAAATCCTTCTGGGTGTCCCTGGGTGGAGGCTTGTCTTCCTTTCCGAATTCAGTAGATGGGTGGCTCTGCATGGCTTCCTCTAAAGTAATTTCCTCTACGTACGCCATGGGAGGCATTCGTGGTCTTCTGCTCCGTCGAGTAGACGCTATGGCTAGTGCCCGTTTAAAATTCCTCTGTCGCTGGTGTCGAGACTCGGTCGTGTACCAAGCGGCACCTTTGCGTGGTTTTCCTCGTGCCCTTGGCATGGTTGAGACCCTAGGAATGACCAGGGTTCCTGGCGGACAGACTTCTTTGCTCCAGAGCTTCAGCAGGACCTTGAATCTCTGCTCCGGTGGAGTATGTTGCGGATGCGCTGGTGGAGTGAACACTGCGAGGAGAAAATGCTTCTCTATGCAGACAATCCTTTTGATGAGGCGTAGGGTTTCCCCGACCACCATAGCCATTAAGGCTTGGTGTTGGGTGCGCTGGAGGCTGGTACAACTGCCTTGCACGAGGAGGCTCGTCATTTGGTGGCAACTGTTGTAAACCATGGTGACTTAATGGCAGAGGGGATGTTCGTCGGTTGATGCATTGATAATGCATTCCGGCAGCAGTCCGCGTGTCTCCTGATAGCTTCGTGGCACCCCATCCGGGGTCACAAGTTTTGTTTTTACTGTAAAGTGAAATTATAAATAAAAAAAATACTTTTGTATGCTATAAATTGAAGAACTTGTGAAAATATAATTGTTTTTCTCATAAAATAAGAAAAATACACACCCATATTCATGATTTTTACAAGTGTCAGAAATTGAATTTTGTCACTCCCAACCCCTAGAAATCAAGGATTTGTAAAGTTGTGAATTTATCAAGGAGGGGAAAGAATGGAAATAACTAGGCATGAGATAAAAAAAAACATATGCGGGAGGCAAGACAATGCTTATTATGTTGGGGGGGAAAGAAACTATTTTTCTGTTATGAGCACCTCTCGTGTGAGGCAAATAATTTTTGAACTGTTCAATGAGACAATAGCTAAAGAGGGATGCTTAGTTTTCCCTTATGGAGTCATGGTCAAGATAGGGGGTGATCAGGACAAGTAAACGTGGTTGTTCTGTATCTATGGTTGGGTGGTATTTGATTGTTCCATTTGTTTTCGCAGCATCGTTTATTTAGATAGGTATCTTAAATTTGTACTTTCATTTTATGGAGTGTTATACGGTTGATTTTATATAGATATATAAATGAGAATATATATAACTATGCCTCATGGTATTGATTGATTTGTGGATTTGTCCACTATTTAAATTCCTATTAGTGTTTATTTTCTTGAAGTGTTATATGTGTAATAGATAGATATAGATAATAATTTGTATGGGTGCACCTCATGGCCATAGTAAATTAATTGATTTACCTACTGCTTAAATTTCCGCACTCAAAACAATCTACTTCAGAATAGAAAAAAGTGAAAACAACGCAACCAGATTGTATCGAAGCAAAATAAGTAAACCGGGTAGTTTCACTTCTTCTTATATAAATTCAAACCAACATAATAAGGAAAGAAGAATAGGTGAAATCATGAAGATGGGTGTCTATTTTGCTTGTTTTATGAGAAAAAAATATATTTTTTCACAAGTTCTTCAACTTCCTACATACAAAAGTATTTTTTTTATTTAGAATTTCACTTTACAATAAAAACAAAACTTGTGAAGAATTTTGTTAGCTTTCCAATGACTATTTTTCAATTTTTTTTTTATTAATATTCGATATGTCAATTTGACAATTGTTTAACAGTATGTTCCTTAAACATAAAAGGAATGATAATGAGTTATTTCCCACCCAACAATGTATCTATTATTAAAAAAAAATTTTAACAAATGAAATATACTGCAACAATCTACAGAGACTCTATTTTATTATGACTATAATTTTGAATCAAAAGGATGAATATTATAATTTCTAGAATTTTTTTGAGTTGACAAAGCTGAAAACATTGTAGATTTTAAACACATGTTTTCCCCCACCTTGTATCTATCTTAATTTTTATTTCAAAGTAAAATCTAAAAATACACTTTTGAAAAGAACAGTTTAAGGATTATGAATATAAATTTTTCTAAATTTTTCACTATGTATTTTTAGAGATACGGATATTTCATTTCACTGAATCATAATGTCAGCTGAAAATATTATGCAGTGATTTTTTTTTAAATAAATAAAATTAGATTAAAATAATGAAAATGAAAACAAATTATAGGAATTGAAAGTAGATTTAATTTTGCAAATGCTGGTGTCATTTTCGAAAACAAATTTTGAGTATTTGCAGGAGTCTGCAACCTCCAAAGTTCAGGTAATCTAGAGGGAATTCTCTGGTTCCTGCAAACAATCCCATTCGCTACTTTTTGGCTGAAAGAATCTTTCGGCCGAAAAACGTAATTCTAACAGAATCCGTCAAAATTAAACGGTTTCCTATCTTTTCGGCCGAAAAAAAAAAAAATTGGCCGAAAGATGGGTGAGAAAATTCCGTCGGCCAGAAAAAATGACAAGACACATCATATCGTTTCATTTCGCGCTAAATCGTATAAATACGCTTTCGACCGAACACATTTAACACAATTCATCGCTTGTTTCATGGTTTTCTAGAGCACCTAAACAAAGTTTCGAATCATCTTTTTTTTTTGTTGTTGAACAAGGTAATTGATGTTTGTTCAAGTTTTTATTGGAATAACAATTTATATATTGAAAGATATATGCTGAGCATTTTTTCAAGGTGAAGCCTTTGTTGAACATAAAATTATTGATATTATTTTTTAATAATTTTTGTGACAATGAAATTTTTCTGAGACTATTCTGAAATGTTGATTTTGTTAAAAACTTTTACAGATAACTATACTCATGGGAAACAAAAGTTTTCGCAAGAGAAAATTTGATCGCGCTCGAGATGAAACTCACCATAACAATCAAAGGAAAGAGAATTAT
>JZKD02S1351015.1:0-11610 GCA_000966675.3 Picea glauca
CTTCTTGGAAAACTACTCCCGATGCCTCGCAGTTGGAGCATTCGTTCTTATTATCATCATCCATAGGCATATTCATATGAGGCTCGTTAACGTTTGAGGATTCTCCTTCTTGGAGAACTACTCCATTACCATTACAAGTTGAATTTTGCGTTCCCATCTTTGTTAATTGATGGATACCCAAAGATATATAAGATAGAAACAGGCGGACCAGCCTTGTGTTCAATTCAACAGGGACTTTAATCGAATTGGATATTCAATAAATGAAGCAATCCGGTATAGACTATATTACAATAAATTGGGAATGAAACAGACGCGGCCCTTGGCAATAGACATCATCTGATCAGTTCGCCACCCATCAACTAGCCTTCATGCTCGACCGGAAATGCACATCCAATGTAAAGAGATTACACTGAAGATAAATTGGCAATGAAACAGACACAACCCTTCGACACCATCTGATCGGTTCGCCACCCATCAACCAGCCTTCATGCCCAATCGAAAACGCACATCCAACGTAAAGACACATTAAATTAGGTGATGAAAAGAATTAATAAACCATGTTACACTTCTCCCTCATATAGATCAGATTCTTTAGGCCCTGGTTAGGCCGATAGGTTTAAACGAGATAAGAAAAGTAGGGAAGATGACTAGATTTCTACTTGCACTTTAGCTGACTTGTGATGTGGAATTTTAATGTTGCTATCTTATACTAGTTACAACATAAGGTGGTGTGGAGGATATACGAAGAAATAACTTGAGTGGCTATTATGTGAATTACAACATAAGGTGGTAACTTGAGCACTTATACTACTTACAACATTAGGTGGTGTGGAGGAGGATATACGAAGAAATAATTTGAGTGGCTATTATTCTAGTTACAACATATACAACATAAGGAGGTAACTTGAGTGGCACTTATACTAGTTACAACATAAGGTGGTGTGGAGGATATACGAAGAAATAACTTGAGTGGCTATTATGCTTGTTACAACATAAGATGGTGTGAGGATACACAAAGAAAGTAAAAACCTAAAAGTAACATAATTAAACTTAATTTTGGAAAAGTTCTTTTATGTATTTTATTATTTAATTAAATTAGTAATAAGTAATAAGTAAAGTAAAATATTTTAAAATAATAATAGGTAATAATGATTAAAGTAAAATAATAATAATAAATAATAACATGATAAAAATAACTATTACAATAATAAAACTACTAATTTATTATAAAAGGAGAAAATGTTAAAAAAAAAGAAAAAATACTAAATGGAATGAATGGAAAAGCTAAATCAATAAAAGACTAGAAATTGTATGATGACAACATATAGATTTTTGCATGGATGGACATAAATAATATAATTTATTGAATGTAGAGAAGGGAGTAATCCATAGAGAATGCTATTTATTGAAAGTTGAGAACACACTAAGAAATGTTTTGGCTTGGGAAATCTTTCGAAATTTTTCAAAGGTCAAATTTCTTCATACAAGGCCTTAAATTGGGGTTTTAGTGTTTTGATGAGAATTTTTAAATTCATAATTATCAATTATATTTTATTTTATGAGCCTAATAAAAGAAATATGACAGAAAATCATGCATGATGGAGGAAATAATACCTACACCTTTTGGAAGGATGGAGGAAATAATACCTACACCTTTTGGAAGGACGGATCAAAATTTGTTTTAGTTCTCCTTAAGGATGAGGGGAAAAATCAGAATATGTTGTCAGAAAGAGACTTTGTTAAGGAAATGAGGGTAACATTATGCTTTTATGCATTAATAATTCAAAAATGAGTTGTGGAAGACACAATAATTCCTATTAAAGTGACCAAGTTACTAGAAGAATATGATGATGTTATCCTTAATGAACTACATGATGGTATTCCAACAAAGAGGGATATTCAACATGACATTGATGTAATCCTATGATAATGTTAACCCAATTAGCTAGCATATAGGATGAGTCTTACATAACATGCAGAGTTGGACCAACAAGTGACATAACTTATAAACAAAGGTTTGGTAAGATAAAGCATGAGTTGCTATGTTGTATCGGTGGTGTTGACTCCAAAAAGGGATAATACGTGGAGGATGTGGATATATAGAAGAGAAATCAATAAAATTACCATCAAATATCAGTTTCCTATATCATGCTTCGATGACATGATGGATGTGCTAGTCATAGCTAAATATTTTAGTAATATTGATTTGTGAATTGGATACCACCTGATCCAGATTCGTGCCCTAAAAGATAATTTGTTCATGACTCAGAGTCACATGGTGCAACAAGGAGATCAAGGTCATTTTGAACAGCATTTTGTTGAAGGGGACTAGGTATTTCTTTGACTACATCCTTATAAGTTATAAGCAGACTTCACTCAAAGCTCAACATAGTTAGAAACTTGTGCGCAAATTTATGGTCCTTATATAGTGCTTAAGTGTGTGGGATCAGTGGCCTATGAGTTAGCTCTACCTAATCAGTCGAAGCTCCATCCTTTTTTTCATGTTTCCTATTTAAGGAAGGTGATTGGAACTAATTGCCAAACTCAAACTAGTCTCCCTGAGTTGAATGAAGAAGGTTCCATATGGTTTCAGAAACAAGTAGTATTTTCCCATTAAGAGCATCATCTCCGTCAGTGCACCATCTAGGAAGTGTTAGTCCAATGGAAAGATACTTCTCCAAAAGATTCCACCTGGGAGTCAGCCACTATTCTACAACTATTCCATCATCTGAAGCCTTGAGGACAATGTTGTTTTTCAAAAGGCAGGGCATGTTAGGGACCTAACCTCTCTAACACCTCACGTAGCTATAATAATATAATTCCATGTAATAAATTCCAATATTAATAAGACATAGAAATAAGTAAGAATAAGTCAAATGTAAGGAGACCTAATAGAAGCTTCTTCTTCTAGAAGGATCTTCCTCTAGATTGTTCTTTTGAATAGATAGATTCAGTATAAATAGAAGTACAAGGTATGATAAATATTTTCTTGGAGATTATTGTAATATATCTCTGCTTTGCTGGAGGTTTCCCCCTCGAAGAGGAAAGTGAACATTGGTATTAGTAGTCAAAGTGATCTTTTTGGTGTTATTCTGGTATTATTCTATTATAGTTCTGGTTATATCATTGTTTATCTGCCATTTCTAGCTAAATATTTATGTTTTTCATACTATATTATATCTGGAATATTACAGAAAACCTATTATAGAGCATTGTTGGAGAGAATCCCAAGCAATGCGATTTGAATTTACCTCAAGCAGAATTTTCCTACAATGGTTCGGTGAATAGATGTATAGGTAAATCTCCATTTCATGTTGTTTACAATAGAAATAGTATGTGTGTCATATATTTAGTGCAAATTCCACTTGAGGATATTATCAGTCATGATGGGGAAGTATTTCCATAGCACATTCAATAGTTATAACAACAAGTCAAATGAAAACTGTATGCGAGTAATGAATAGAACAAAATTATAAAATATGCTCACCAATGATACTAGGCATTCAATGAAGGTGATTTGGTGATGGTTTATTTATGAAAAGAGAGGCTTCCTAGAGGAACATACCAAAAATTGAAGTATAATACAATTGTTCCTTGCAAGATTCTCTAGAAAATTAACGAGAATTCTTATAAGGTATATTTACCAGTTGATTTGAATATTTCCCTTATTTTTAATGGTTATGATTTGTATATATTCCATAGGTACGATATGGGTGATGAAAGTGAGGCATAGGTGGATTGGAAACAAGCCATTCCGAGCAAGAAAAAGGAAAACATTCTGCATATTTTAGAGAAAAAGACCCTTCATACTCGGTGAGGGCAATACAATCGATATTTGGTCTAGTTGAAAGGAATATCACTAGTAGAGAGTACATGAATTATAGAGGGGGAATTGTTGAACCTAAATCCCATTAAGTGGAAACAATTTGAAGACAATAACTTGCAGGAGTTGCATTCTTTTCAAGTAGAGGAGAATGATTTAGGGATTTTCGAGGGTCAAAACTTTTTATTCGGTTATCTATTTGGGATGCAATTTTGCAGGGATTTGTGTCTCGAAGAGTTCACCACCTTTCTAATATGATCACTCAAATCGAACATCATTGTGACACTTTTTCTGGGGACAAATTCCTTCATATAAAGCCTCAAATTGGGGTTTTAATGTTTTTACATGAATTTTTAAATTTGTGATTATAATTTATCACTTAGTTTATGAACCTAATAAAAAAAAAGAGTTGACAAACAATTTCATTCTATTTATCTCTTAGTTATTGGTCAGTTTTAGAGTCATGTGAGAATTTCGTAATTTATTTTTTCTGAAATTAGTTGTTTTCAAAAATCTCAGATAGTAGTTATAAGGGGTTGAACTTCCACTGTAATATATAGGAAGGAGAAGGAATGAAATATATTTGTTTTCCATTATTGTTTGTTTGTATGATTTTTTAATATCGAGAATAAATATAAGTTATTTGGATACATCGGTAAGGACTATAAGTCAAGTTTACTCTTCGCTCTCAATTGTGTTGACTAAGAAATTGGTTGGGAGGAGATTCATCCCCCATACCAAGTTGTGGTTGGATTAATACAAAATGTTGGAGATCACGGTTCTACATTCACTAGGATTGTGATAGAGTTGATCTCTATAACATTCATTTATAGATGTCATACTAGTTCCTCATATTGATTATGCTTTAAGAAAGATATTATAACAAGTTTTACTTGTTCAAGGCTACACGACTGCTATGAAAATTATTTCGATTAGGTTATGAGTTACAAATATTACATATTATAACCATAGTATAATAAATTTTTGAGTCTATAATTTTTAATAATACGATGTTGAAATATTAGCAATTTCAAGGACTTTTTAATCCGAAAATGTGTGGTTGTTAGGTTTTAAACATCTTTCAAATTTTTGTTCCTGAGTTCCAACTTCCATCAAAACACTAATGAAGCCAAAAAAAGAAATGAAAAGTGTTATAAAAAAACACCTATCAAATACCAAACTCCAATAATATGAAATACAAAATAAATGTCACTAAGAAAAAACTTCACTTGAATATTCACTCCATATACCAAATATTAATAATGTGAAATAAAAAATAAATTTCATTAAGAAAAGACTTGGTTTAATCATGACTCCATTTATTTGATAAATTTGATACACACTTCTGCTAACAACTAAATTTTTATGACAAATATCTTTTTAAAACTTTCTTTCCATAAATTTAATATTCATTTTTACGGATAATTTGCATAATTTAATATTTATTTTTATCTATCATTCAACAAATAAATTATATATATATATATATATATATATAATGTGAAATAAAAAATAAATTTCATTAAAAAAAAGGCTTGGTTTAATCATCACTCCATTCATTTGATAAATTTGATGGACACTTCTACTTAATAACTAAAGTTTTTATGACAAATATCTTTTTAAAACTTTCTTTGCATAAATTTAATACTTATTTTTATCCATCATTTGCATAAGTTTAATACTTATTTTTATCCATCATTCAACAAATATATTTTTAAATTTTTTTTTTCATAAGTTTAATACTTATTTTTATCCCTCATTTACGTAAGTTTAATACTAATTTTTATTCATCATTCAACAAATAAATTTTATGACAAATATCTTTTTAAAACTTTCTTTCTATAAGTTTAATGCTCGTTTTTATCCATCATTTAAATATTATAAGTTACATGTGTTTTGATAATTTTTGTTTTTAATACGGTCATCATTATTAATAGAAAGTATTCTCAATGATGGAAAGTATTCTCAATGATAAGGATTTGCCTACAATTTGAACTAGACTAATAATTGTTTCAAGGTTTCAAATTTCATTATGGTAACTCTATCAAATTGTAATAAAGGTAATGTGAAACCTATCGTCCTACTTAGTAACATGATAGCTTCATCCAAGTCTTGATATTTTTGAGTGGCTTACCATCAAAGGGTGTTGGTCGTCTTTTAAGTGTAAACTTCAATAATAATGATAATATGCAAATTTTGAAATTACTTACAATATCAAATTCTAATAAAGGTAATGTGAAACCTATCTCAAATTGTAATAAAGGTAATGTGAAACCTATCGTCCTATTTAGTAACATGATAGCTTCATCCAAGTCTTGATATTTCTGAGTGGCTTACCATCAAAGGGGTGTTGGTCGTCTTTTGACTGTAAACTTCAATAATAATGATAATATGCAAATTTTGAAATTACTTACAATATATAATGACTAAATAAATAAACGTAAAATAATGGCTAACTTTTAAAATTTCATATGGCTAAATGATAAAGTGAAACTTGTCATCCTACTTAGTAACATGATAGCTGGCTCACCATCAAAGGGTGTGGCTGGTACCGCTATTGTCTCCTCCTCGAGTCCTTGTAAACGTCCATCATAATGATAATGTGCAAATTTTAAATTTGTTTACAATATATAATGGCTAAATAAAGATAAAATAATAATGTCTAAATAACAATAAAATAGTATCTAAATTTTAAAATTAGATACAATATATGTTCTCCCCCTTAGCATGGAAACTGAAAACATAATTCACTTCGCATCGTACCCATAGGATTTCCTTACAAATTTGATCACAAACAACACTCTATACTCGATGTCCGCAACAAAATATTTTATTAGCATAGGTAGGATTTAGTAGCATTTCTTAGGAAAATATTTGTTCGAGATGGAGTTGTGATTGGCATATATAATTTCATGTAGTTATTCAATATAAAATATTTAATACAAAATATTGAATACATTGTAAGTTCTAGACATTTTTTTAATAGAAAAATATCTCAAAATTATATTAGGTATAATTTTTTTTAAAATATATATCGATAATGTAAGAAATGGAGAAGGATCAGACCTAAGAAACAAGGGACATTGCTAAATATCAAGATGACAATAGCGTTGTTCACACCTGGAGATATACTCTCTCCACTAAATTTGACATCTTACATCTCCATAGCTTTAGAATGATGCTTTCCTCATTAACATCTGAAAACACACAATGCAAGCCCAACAACCTAATTCTCAAAGAAATTAAGATGGGTTTTGATGCTTTCTTGCCCATTTTCCCAATGATAAACTGTCAATCTACCTTTGGGTTCCTTCAGAGCCTATTTTGACAGCTGATCTATTGCTTTATTGTGCTCCCTGAAACTGTGCTGGAAACTAATATCTTTGAATTTACTTACCAGATTCTTCCTTTTTAATTTCCAACCTTCGATATTCACCGCTTGTAGATTACCCTTTTGATTTATCTAGTCAATAATTACTTTTGAATCCCCCAAAATTTGTATTTTTTTAATCGCTTAATGAGATGCCAAGGTAAGTGTCGCTCACAATCCCAAGAGATCATCCTTTATGTTGGTTCCCTCTTTGAAATTCATGTACCATTTGCTAACCCTAGAAGCGTTAGTCTTGAAAATGGCACCTGCTCCACAACACTCCCCAGAAGAGAGAGCAGCTCCATCCAAACAAGACAAGGTAGCGCCCTCCATAAGGATTATTTCACACACTCTTCTAGAGATACTTTTAGTGACTGTAGACTGCCAGGAGAAGGAGACATAAATTCTTTTCACCACCGAGAGTTGAGAAGGAGTGTGATCCTAAAAAATAATCTTATTCCTTTCTATCCATATGTCCAACAAATGATGGCTGCCAGGCTTACTGGAGCAACATTTTTCAATGAGCACTCATTAAAAAAGTCAGTAACCCAAGTGCCTTCCTATTGAATTTTTAAATTATAGATTGAGTACAAATGATTCCACACAGCCTTTGTGAAAGGGAAGTTTATTAAAAGGTGGCTTACCTATTCTAAGTTGTTGTTGCATAACTTACAAATGCCCGGGCCTTTCCAACCCTTCCTTTGCAATGCCTCCCATGTTAAGATTTTGTCATAAGCTGCCAGCCATACAAAGATTTTTATTTTAAGTTGAACAAACCATTTCCACAGATTTTTAGTCTAGGAATGATGAGACTGGAAGTTTAATGGGTTGATCAAAGCTTGATATAGATTCTATGTTGAGATAACACCAGACCCATCCCCCCTGGCCCATACCAAAGAATCTTCCCCTGGTCGAAGTGTAATTATTGCACTCCGTAAAGCATTAATAAATTTGTTCCATTTTGATGCCTTTTGCTCGGTCAGTCCCAATGAATCTATTGTGTACCAATGGTCAAGGATTGGGGATTCATAAACGAGATCCATGGCTTGGGACATTAATATTCTTATTGAATAGGTGTATTCACAGCTCATTAGATAGAATCGAGCTATTCTCCAGCCCTGTTATTAGGTCCCTACCTAAAAACACCAAATTCCCTGATATCGGGCTCCACTAAAGCTAATGTAAATAGCATATATACTCTTTGTCATCCCACTCTAGAAACTTGAAACTTTCTATTGAGTATGGGCTATTTTATGAAGCCATTCAACCACCAAGAACTCCCCCAGGTATTTGTCCACTAGAATTTTGTGTCAAATGTTGTCCTCCATGAGCGCCCTCCAAAATGAACTTGCGAATAGAGCAGTGTTAAACATTGTGAGGTTCCTGAGCCCCCATCCCCCACAGTGTTTTGGTCTTTCCAAGATATCCCATATTTAGAGATGCATATGATGCTTTTCCTTCTGACCACTCCACAGGAATTTGAACATGGACTGCCTGATCCGATTTAAAATGGATTTCGAAATCAACTCCATCGACATACAGAAGACAGAATAGCTCTCCAAAATGGATTTTACCAAGATTAGTCTGCCTCGGATTGATAGTCATTGATTGCACCATAGGCCTATTTTCATTTCAATCTTTGCCACCAACCATGTGCAATCTTCCGCTTTTGAAGCTTCAGGCTTTAGGTGGTAGCCTAAACACTTGAAACCTGAATTTAAATCCGAGAAGGTAAAGGGTAATATGGCCTTCATTTGAGTTAACTCCTAGTCTTCAAGTCCCCAAAAGTGGAGTGTTGTTTTGGAGGAATTTATGCAAATACCCAAAACTCCAAAAAACGTTTGTAGAATGTAAAAAATTTGTCTCCACTCCAACGGCTCTTCCTTGGACATAACCAAAACATCATCAATAAACATTAGATGAAGGATATTCAAATCATTAGTTACCTTAATCTCAGAAATGCTATGAGCAATGTTGCCTCTAGACAAAGTAGGCTAAGCCCTTCCATAACCAATAAGAGCAGATACATGGATAATGGACATCCCTGATGAAGTCCCATCCATTTTTTAAGGTAGTCTGTCACCTATGTGTTGATTAAAACAACAATTATGGCACTAGAAACGCAACACATTATCCAATTTGTACGATTTAATCTGAAGCTAACTGTGAGTAAAATCACCCTTAAGAACTCCCAATCTAGGTTGTCATAATCTTTTTTCAGATCTAATTTCAAGATCAACGATTTGATTTTCTTTTTTTTATGCTATGGAGAGTTTCATGGGCCAATTCGATGGCATGTTGAATCCTTCTCTCCTTTAGAAACCCCAGTTGTTCGGAGGAAAGACACTTTAACAGAATCAACTTTATCCGATTTGTAAGGATTTTTGAGATTAGTTTATAAATGAAATTACATAAGGAAATTGGTCTAAAATCATCGAATGTTCCCAACTTACTAACCTTCAGAATAAGGGCTAGAAACATTGCATTGAGACCTCAACAAAGATGACCTTTTTTCCTCGAGTCTTCCACCATCTCGAGAAGATCCCCGCCCATAAGATCAAAGAAAAAGATGAAGAAATCTATTGTCCAATCATCGGGCCTTGGGCTTATTTCTTTTTTAAAAATTTCAAGAGGAGAATTTAATTCCTCCAAAGTAACAAGTATAAAGAGTAGCTTTTTGCATTCTTGGTCATCATCTTGGGGTAAAGGCTGGAAAGTCTAACTAGCTCCGAAACATTTGTAATATCTTTTTCCTTGTAAAAATTTTTAAAATAACAAATTGCCTCCTCTTTAATCTCCTGTTGCCCATTAATAATTTCTCCATTACCCGAGACTAGTTCCCACACATGATTTCGGTTCCTGTTATAGCTAGCCATGTTGTGAAAAAACTTTTTGTTAGCGTCACCACTATTTATCCAGGTTATCCTACTAGGGATTCTCCAAACCTCCTCCTCTCCACTTAGTAACTTATTCCTGTTTGTTTCCAACTCATGGAGAGACCTTTCATCCTCCAGTGAAAATTGATCACTCATAGATTTTATAATCAGTTGGTCAATATCTACTTCCCACTTTTCCAATTGTAATTTTTCTCGAATCTTAACCTCTTTAATCCAACGTTTCGTTTGAATCTTGAGTTCTTTTAGTTTCCAAACGATTTGATGCCATTGGTTACCCTCCAAAAAAAGACGTCAGTCTTTTCATAAAGTGTTCACCAGATTAATGGATTCAACATTCTCTAGCCATAGCGAATTGAAATTAAAGGGAAATGATCTGTAGAGGGGCAACTTATCCAACTGTAAAAGGATGGGAGCATGATTAGAAATGAAAGGGTATTCCACCCAAGTTCTTGACATGACTAAAGTGGATAAGGAACGTTCAGAAATTAAAATTCTATCCATCCTTCTAGCAACAACAAATAGACCAGCACAACCATTATGCCATGTAGGGACCGGCTTGGTCAGTTTGAGATCTACCAGCTTCAAGGAGGTTAAAAAATCTATGAAAAAAACCTCATTTGAACATGGAACAAAGGAAACCCCCTAATTTTCATCTGAGGACAGGATGAATTTTAAGTCACCATGTATGACTAAGTTTGGGGTTGAGAGAATGCTGTTATTTTCTACATAATTCCAGAAATTTTTTCGATCCTTGCAAGGCCCATAGATGTTTAGGAGTGCCAACTCCTTCTTTGAATGAATGCAACTTCCTATTAGTAGAATACCTCCAATAGTCAAATAGGGGATCGGATCAAAGTCATTTGGATACCAAGTGACCAACAACCCACCCTAATTTTCTAAAGAGTTGAATACAGAAGCAACCCAAGTAGGACAAAGTTGGGACACGAAATCCCTCACTTTCATTCCATCCGCAAGTGTCTCTTGAAAGAAAACTATGTTTTGTATGGTATGATCCAGTAACATACATACTGAGGCCACTTTGAGGGAGCCTCCAATCTCTCTTATATTCAAAGAGAGTAATAACATCACTTTTCCCTAGCTAGGGCCTTCATTCCTCTAAGGGCCCCAACATCCTGGGAATAAAGATTTATGTCAACTGAGCTCTAACTAGAACTAGCATGTTTCTTACAAGAACTTCTCATTTTTATTGGTGAGAGTTCAGTGGCTAACCCAGGAGACCAAGGAAAGGCCCTACCCCCTTTCTCAGACTGAGGGGAAGATGAGCCAATATCCAGTTTTGCATCCACTTCTTTCTTTCCTAGGTAAATGGGAAGTGCTAAGGGTTACAAATCTCATTAAAACATGGAAGGAGTGAATCCAGAAAAATAGAGAGATTGGAGTCACTCTCCTAAGTCTCTATGAATCCTGGAAAAATCGAGATGGAATTAACCACAACTTCCAAAGAAGGATCCGAAAAAAGGTTAGAATGGACATCACGAGTAGGAGAGAAAGGTAGAGGA
>JZKD02S1351026.1:0-34243 GCA_000966675.3 Picea glauca
GGGTCCACAAAATTGTTGGCTTTTCATATTCCGAGGTTAGGGTTTTGGATTTTCCTTACGATAAAAATGCCTTTGGAGCCTCATTGTAAAATTATCTTCTTGTGAATGCGAGTAGCAGACACATCTCTTCTCAGAGAAAAGTTGCCACCATTCTAGCGAGTCTTTCACTCTTTATTTTTACAGTGTTTGTACATTTTCGCTCATTAATAGAAAATTGTATATTATTATATCTATGTGTTTATGGTTGCACCTATGATACATTTCTATTATATTATTGGATATTTTATATCTCTCTTCACATTTCTTTATTATATCTCCGCTCTCATTTCATGCCAAAAATCATCTGGATCAGTGGTATTAGAGCAGGCTGCTCTTGATCCTTTTTTTCAGTGCATGTCCCTGACGAGGTATGAGTATAAAAAGTTGGGTCTCGAGATTGTCTCTCTTGAAGACAATTGATCTTGCATGCCCAAGAAACTCTCCATGCAAAAATAAAATAAAAACTACGAAGAAGATGATTCTATCAATTTGTTTCTTGTGCAAGCTCTCACGTGACAGAGGGACGAAATGATGGAGAATTTTTCCCACATCCTTCAACACTTGTCAATAGAAACAAGAGAATCTTCATCAAAAAACCACTTTAGAAGCACCTCTCCTTTCAAGGTACAGGTTAATTTTGATATTCCTGTATTTGAAGGTCAGATAGATATGGATGCCCTGGACAAATGGTTAAATCTTCTAGAAGTTTATTTCTCTATTCACCATTTTTCTGATAGGGAAAATATCACCTTCGCACTCCTTAAAGCTCTCCCCCATGTAAGACATTGGTGGGAAACTTACTATGAGAAAATTTCCACAGAAGAGTCTGGAATATATGGTGTCGAGCCCACTTGGGATTTTTTTGTGGATGCGGTAAAGGAATAGTGTTACCCTCTTGGAAAATATGAGGACCAGTACATGAGATGGACCACATTGCGAAAAGAGAGGGGCCAAGAAGTTCTGGAGTTCACCAATACCTTCCATACCTTGCACACCAAGTTGGGTATTAAATACTCCAAACGACATTTGGTTATGAAATACCGTGGGGCTCTACACAGATACATCCAAACTGAAATGGATTTTTTGGATATCTCATCACTCGGTGCTGCATATCGATATGTTGTTAAAATCGAGCAGAAATTTAAGCACCAGAACAAATAGGAGTTTGGGTCTACAAATCTACAAGAACCAAATTATGATAAATACATCCCAAACAAAAAGTCTCCCAAAATCCAGTCCAATCCACAAGAAAAGAAGGGTCACGGAAAGACGAAGAAGGGCACCGTAAAATGGTGCCATTTCCACAAAATCCCCCGGCACAACACGGATGAATGTCACTCAAAACATTCATTGGTGGCATAAATCAAAGATAAGGATCTGAACCCTAATTCAAAATCTGATTCAGAAAATACTGACAGAAGATAGATCATCAATGCAAACCCCACTAATATTGTCGTGACCACAACAATTCAAACAGAAGAACCAATAGATCATGAACAAGGGGAGCACCTTTTAAATTCATAGATGTGGGTGAAGGGGACCCCACTACATTTTATTGTTGATAGCGGAATCCATAAGAACCTCATCTCAGCAGAGGTCATCAAACAGTTGGGATTGCCGACAACACCACACCCACAACCACACACCATCGGGTGTCTTCATCAAGGACAAGATCTTCATGTCAGCCAATAGTGTCAATTGTCATACGACATCCATCCCTTCAAGAATGAGGTATTATGTGATGTTTCCCCACTGGATGTCTGTGATGTTCTCTTGGACCAACCATATATGTGGAAGTGCCATGTTGTTTATGAGTCTCGACCCCACAGTGTCATTATTTCTCTAGGGGGTTATCTCTACAAAATACCAGAGGTAGTTCCGACTATTGTTCCACCTAAGCAGTGCCGCAAGGTAGTATCTCATACTACAAAATTCAGCTTCTTCACAATCTATTCAAAAGGTGAATAGAAGGATACTGCAACCACCACAACCTCGGCCTAGGAACCTTCTATCCAACAGAAGCAGGTCGAAAATATTGCAGAAAATCATAAATATTCCTTCGGCACAAAGGAATATCATGTAGCCAGTCTAGTTAAAAAGGTCCAACCCTTCTAGCCACAGGTTCGTGACAACCTTCAACAAGCTAAGCAACGCAACTTCGCCAACAAGGAAAGCAACTCATCAAGATGAAGATTTAGCAAATGATTTTCCTCTCCCTTGGGCACTCAACGCAATGGATACCATTGCTTCCTAAAGAGGGAGGATTGATCCAGGTGGATATCGGTGGCCACCCACCTTTTCCAATTGGCTCAAAACAATTTTCTCGTAATTTTTGTAATTTACTATTTTTAGCAGTTTGTAACTTCTGGGGCCATTTTGAGGGCCTAAATGAAGGTTTTTTTGTGTCTATATTCTCAATGATACCTTTCCAATGAGCTATTGTGCACTACAAACAAATATCGTATGCCAAAGTTACGTCCCTGGGAAATTGATACGCCAAACTACCCAAAACGGGGTCCACAAAATTGTTGGATTTTCATCTTTCAGGGTTAGGGTTTTAGATTTTCTTTACAATAAAAAGGACTTTGGAGACTCATTGTAAAATTATCTTCTTGTGAATGTGAGTAGAAGACACATATCTTCTCAAAGATAAGCTGCCACCATTCTAGCAAGTCTTGCACTCTGTACTTTTACAGTCTTTGTACATTTTTTATCATTAATAGAAAATTGTGTATTATTGTATCTCCGTGTTTATGGTTTCATCTCTGATACATTTCTATTATATTATTGGATATCCGAGATATCTCTTCACATTTCTTTATTATATCTCCACTCTCATTTTGTGCTGAAAATAATCCGGATCATTTGAAGAGTTATGACCTGCGAACCCATGTTGAAGTTTAAAATAGACCAAGTATTGAAATATAGACAGAGAAATGAATATGAGAAAATGGATAATTATCTTAAACTGGTCAGCTGAGTTAGTCCTGGTGATAATCAAGTGAATCGAAAAAGTGTCTTATACTCATGGTGAACATTTGAAAAATTTCCAAGTATGGGGAAAAATGACGATGGAAGGACATGGTAGTGCATTTTGGAAACGACGAAGCTTCGAACTTAAAAGAGAATATGTGACAAACCCATGAGAAACTCAAAAAGAATATAAGTATGGGTGTAAAATGGATATGACAGAATAAAACAGTGCATTTTGGAGGAGGAATAAGTTTGTAACAAGAATGAAATTGACGCATGAACCCACGACAAAGAGAAAAAAAATTCCAAGTGTTGAAATATACAAGAGAGTGTTTTTGAAAGACTTAACACATTTATGGGTTAACACCAATAAAGGTGGTCAGGAGGGGATTAAAGGAAAAATATCTCCTAAAATTTCCAATGAGGTTGGTTAGGAGGGAATTGAAGAAAACAACTCTCCCAATAATGCTAATGAGGTTGTCAAGAGTGAAGTGAAGAAAATAACCCAACTAATAATGCCAGTGAGTCTAGTCATGAGGGAAATGAAGAAAAGAACTTGATTGATAATTCCAATGAGGCTAGTTAGGAGGGAATAAAAGGGGAGATCCCTCTTGAGAATACCAATGAGGATAGTTAGGAGGGTGTTAAAGGAAAAATGACTCCTGAAAGTTTCAATGAGGTTGGTCATGAGGGGATAAAAATAACGGGCCCTCATAATAGTGTTAGTGAAGTTAGTTAGGAGAGGACTAAAGGAAAAATCCCTCCTGAAAGTGCCAACGAGGTTGGTCAAGAGGGAATTGAATAAAAGAACCCCCTGATAATGCCAATGAGGCTATTCAGGAGGGAATAAATAGAGAGATCCCTCCTAAGAATTCCAATGATAATGGTCATGAGGGAAGAAAACAAAAGATCCATCCTTATAGTGCCAGTTAGGTTTGTCAAAAGGGAAATAAAAATAAAATATCCCTCCTGATACTGCCAATGAGGTTGGTCAGGAGGGAATAAAGCTAGACATCCCTCCTAAGAATGCCCATGAGGCTAGTCAAGAGGGAATAAAAAGATAGATCCCTCATGAGAATACAAATGAGGCTATTCAGGAGGGAATGACAAGAAAAAATACCTCCTAATAGTACCAATGAGAATATTCATGAGGTAATAAAAAGAAAAGATACCTTCTAATAGTTCTAATGAGGCTAGTCAAGAGAGAATAAAAAGAAAAGGTTCCTCTTGATAATGCCAATGGGTTGGTTAGGAGGGAATAAAAAGAAAGATTCATCCTAACAACTCCAATCAGATGGTTAGGAGGGAATAAAAAGAAATAGTCCTCCTGACAATGCCAATGGAATGGTCAAGACTGAATAAAAAGAAAGATTCCTATTGACAATGCTAATTGGTTGGTCAGGAGGGAACAAAAACCGATTCCTCCTGACAATTCCAATGTGTTGGTCAAGAGGGAATAAAAATAAAGATTCCTCTTAACAATGCCAATGATCTAGTCAGGAGGGAATAAAAAGAAATATTCCTCCTAACAGTTATAATGGACTGGTCATGACAAAATAAAAAGAAATATTCCTCCTAATAATGCCAATGGGATGGTTAGGAGGGAATAAAAGGAAATATCCCACCAGAGAAAGCATGGAGACCTAGTGGTAAGTATGGGATTATCAATCTATTTATGAATTGCATAGCATAGAATGTTTCAATATATGATACTGAGAATCAACTATATGTAATGTGTAGATAGTCTATTAGTGAGGTTGGTGGGATAGAATTCCCATCAAATGAGAGGAGAGTAAACCCAACCTAGGCCAATGGGGCCTAGGCATAGAGTGGATAGTGATCAACTCTATAATTGGTCGGAGGGATTATCATTCCCCTAAAAATGAGATATTTTCCCCCATTATATGGTGATGGGGGCAAATGATTAGGTATGGGTAGGTGGGAATGATGTCCCCTTCCATGTGAAAGAGAAACATGGTTCACATATGCTACATCCAAAGAGGTGGATGAAATATTATTGGAAAAATATTCCACCAAAGTTGAGACTGGAGGTACATGAGCCATTCTGGGATTTCTCTCATGTACACCTATAGATAAGGGGATGTTCTCATAAACATTTGATTCCATGAAAGTTGATGGGTAGATAATCTGCATGGAATTCTCACTTGTCTACACTTTAGAGGGATCGATTTCAATGGTGGGTTGGGAATTGGTCGAGGAAGATGGAGCCCAAGTGAAGGTATAGTATTTGATCATCATGGTTGGATCTTCCTAACACATGGAATCCTATTCTAAGTTTCAATTGAGAAATGATGACTTGACATACATTTGGTATACTTTAAATTTTCTATAGCTGGAGAAAGCTAAGAACATCCTAATTGCCTCTAATCTAGCCACATGTGCAAATGTTTCTTCATATTCTACTCATTCAACCTGAGAATACCCTTTACATACCAATTTTTCTTTGTTCCTGATTACTTTCCCAATCTCATTCATTTTATTTTTATACACCCATTTAGTTCCAATGACATTTTTATTTTTTTGTCTTGGAGATAGTTCCCAAGTTTCATTTTTTTCAATCTGGTCCAATTCTTCATTCATAGCATTGACCCGATTCTTATCTTTACATTTCTCTTTGATTGAGTTGGGCTCAATATGTGACAAAAGTGTTATTTATGTATGATACAACAGTTTTATTCTTGTGTGCACTCCATCGCTCTTATTTTCAATAATCAGTTCTTTAGGATGATTCTTTTGAGACATTATTGAGGGTGTCTTTGTGTCTCTTCTTGGGGATTCTTATATTATCTCTTATTCTCAAATATATTCTTTGTCTTCACTAGTATCCATATCATCCTCTTCCCTTTCTTCTTTATTCTCTTCTACTTCTTCTTCTTGTGTACCAACTGACTCATCATCATCTTCATCTTCACTGTCAAGTATAGTCTCTTGATGTTTGGTCCTTATCATTTTTAAATCATCCACCTTGACATCTTCACTCTCAACAATCTTATGTAATCTAATATTGTATAATATGTATGCCTTTTTGGTAGAATCATATCCAAGAAAGATACCTTCATCAGATCTAGCATCAAATTTTCTGAGATTCTCATCAAGCCTTTTGATGTAGCACTTACTTCCAAAGAACTTGAAGTATTTTACCGAAGGAGCTCTTCCAAACCATAGTTCATAAGGAGTCTTATTACTATTAATCTTGATATGACATATGTTCAATATGTATACTATTGTTCTTACAAATTCCCTCCAATATCCATCAAATAAGTTTTCTTCATTGAGCATAGTCCTTGCAGCCTCCTGAACTGTTCTATTCCTTCTCTCAGCAATCCCATTTTGCTGAGGTGTTCTAGCAACAGAGAATTGTATTTTTATTCCATAGGTTTCACAGAAGGTATTAAACTCTTTTGAGGTGAACTCACTGCCATTGTCTGATCTAAGACACTTGATTTTTGTCTCTTTTTCATTTTCAACAAGGGTCTTAAAAGATTTTAATTTGTTAAGTGCTTATGATTTTTCCTTCAGAAAACATACCCAACCCATTTTAGTAAATTCATCAATGAACAACATAAAGTAGGACTCTCCTTGCAAGCTCTTGGTCCTTGTAGGTCCACAGAGGTCAGTGTGAACAATATCTAAATGTTTTGAGGTTGAGTATTCTTTTGTTTTGAACCTTATTCTAGATTGCTTCCCTAGTTGATAGTGTCCACACATAGGATTTGAGGGATTTGTGATCTTTGACAAGTTTCTTACTGCCCCAAGATTGATGATTTTCACTAAATTGTCAAAGTTAATGTGCCCCAACCTTCTATTCCATACCCAACTTTCATCTACTAAATTTATATGGCACTCCTCATTCAATTTTTTTCTTAGTATATATATATTCTCAAGAGTTCTAAGAGAAGTACAAACCAATGTTCCCGAGTCCTCTCTACTAATCTCACATTTCTGGGAATCAAATATGAAAATGTGCCCCTGATCACAATTTTGGCTGACACTTAATAGGCTAGGTTTCATTTTTTCAACAAGCAACACATCCTTGGATTTGTCTTTTCCCAAACTCACAGTGCCTTTCTTAGGTATGTTACTTGAAGCGTTGTCACCAAATGTAACTTTACCCTTTTGTTTCTTTAAGTTCAATTTTTTTTCCTTGTTTCCTGTCATATGTTTTGAGCACCCACTGTCAACATACTAGAGATATTTTTTATCTTGAGATTTCAAGGCAATGAGACATTCCTCTTTTGATGTTTTTTCTTTCCAAATCTTCTTTTTCTCTCTAATGAACTTTCGTTTTTCTGACACTTCCATTAATCTGCAACTACTAGCCTTATGTCCATAGTTATGACATCTGAAGAATTATAGGTCCCTTTCTTGTAGAGGTGTAAAGGAGTTATAGTTTATGCTTTTAACTTGATTTACTATTTGGTTATCTTTAAGGTTATAGTTCTTAACCCTCAAATTTTTCCTTCTATATGCTCTACAATTCATAGCATTGTGTTTGAAATTATAGCATGCAAAGCAATAACCAAATAAAATGTGAGGATACCTATATTGATAAAACTTCTTTGGTGTTGTCTTATATTCCTTCTTGATGGGTGGAAGTAGTCCTCTAGAGTTTTGATCATTACTTGTCTTCTCTTCATATTTCTTCTTGAATTTACTGAGGAGAGAAACTTCATAAGATTTTGAGTTAACTTGGTTTTCTTCTTGAGAATAACTTATTCCATTTTTATTAGTTGAATCCCTTTGTGTGGTAATAATCTTATCTAATATTTTAGAGCTATTTTCATATCTTGTTTGAATGAGTTTTGCATCAAGTTCTTTTCTTAGGTGAACTATTTATTCCTCCATTCTTTCACAGGTTATTTGTTTTTCTTTAAGAGACCTTTCCAGACTTTCTTCCATCTTATTTTCTTCTAGGATTTGGTTTTTCAGGTTTCTCATGAGTTTCTCCATCTCTTCTTCTTTCTGTTCATTTTTTTGTTTTTGTTCAACCACAAAACTTTTCAGTTGTCTATATTTGGTTTTGTATCTTCTTAATTCATCCAAGGCACTGAGAATTTCTCCTTACATATTAACCTCTGCTTACACTTCTAACTCTTCCTCATACTCAAATTCTTCTATCTCATTAGGCTCTTCAATACCTAGAAAAAGGACTTCATCATCATCAATGTCACTAGACTCTGATGAAATCTTGGTTTCTTCATTTGAGTAATTTTTTCCCCTTTGTAGAACTTTTTCTTGTAGTTGGGTTTTTCCTTCTTCTTGTGTTTCTTATTTTTGTCTTCTTCATCTTCAGGGTCCTCCTTGGAATAGGGACACTTGGATGAAAAGTGGCCAACCTTGCCACAATTAAAACATTTGAAAAGAAAATTGACTTTGTACTTCCCTAATCCTTTCTGAAGTTTTTTAATAAAATTGGCTTCTTCTACATTAGATTCTATATGATGGATGGATTGAGGTTTTTACTTCTAATTTTTTGTTTTCTTGAGCACCTTGAAGGTTGCCTCTCCTTGTGGTAGNGGGTCCACAAAATTGTTGGCTTTTCATATTCCGAGGTTAGGGTTTTGGATTTTCCTTACGATAAAAATGCCTTTGGAGCCTCATTGTAAAATTATCTTCTTGTGAATGCGAGTAGCAGACACATCTCTTCTCAGAGAAAAGTTGCCACCATTCTAGCGAGTCTTTCACTCTTTATTTTTACAGTGTTTGTACATTTTCGCTCATTAATAGAAAATTGTATATTATTATATCTATGTGTTTATGGTTGCACCTATGATACATTTCTATTATATTATTGGATATTTTATATCTCTCTTCACATTTCTTTATTATATCTCCGCTCTCATTTCATGCCAAAAATCATCTGGATCAGTGGTATTAGAGCAGGCTGCTCTTGATCCTTTTTTTCAGTGCATGTCCCTGACGAGGTATGAGTATAAAAAGTTGGGTCTCGAGATTGTCTCTCTTGAAGACAATTGATCTTGCATGCCCAAGAAACTCTCCATGCAAAAATAAAATAAAAACTACGAAGAAGATGATTCTATCAATTTGTTTCTTGTGCAAGCTCTCACGTGACAGAGGGACGAAATGATGGAGAATTTTTCCCACATCCTTCAACACTTGTCAATAGAAACAAGAGAATCTTCATCAAAAAACCACTTTAGAAGCACCTCTCCTTTCAAGGTACAGGTTAATTTTGATATTCCTGTATTTGAAGGTCAGATAGATATGGATGCCCTGGACAAATGGTTAAATCTTCTAGAAGTTTATTTCTCTATTCACCATTTTTCTGATAGGGAAAATATCACCTTCGCACTCCTTAAAGCTCTCCCCCATGTAAGACATTGGTGGGAAACTTACTATGAGAAAATTTCCACAGAAGAGTCTGGAATATATGGTGTCGAGCCCACTTGGGATTTTTTTGTGGATGCGGTAAAGGAATAGTGTTACCCTCTTGGAAAATATGAGGACCAGTACATGAGATGGACCACATTGCGAAAAGAGAGGGGCCAAGAAGTTCTGGAGTTCACCAATACCTTCCATACCTTGCACACCAAGTTGGGTATTAAATACTCCAAACGACATTTGGTTATGAAATACCGTGGGGCTCTACACAGATACATCCAAACTGAAATGGATTTTTTGGATATCTCATCACTCGGTGCTGCATATCGATATGTTGTTAAAATCGAGCAGAAATTTAAGCACCAGAACAAATAGGAGTTTGGGTCTACAAATCTACAAGAACCAAATTATGATAAATACATCCCAAACAAAAAGTCTCCCAAAATCCAGTCCAATCCACAAGAAAAGAAGGGTCACGGAAAGACGAAGAAGGGCACCGTAAAATGGTGCCATTTCCACAAAATCCCCCGGCACAACACGGATGAATGTCACTCAAAACATTCATTGGTGGCATAAATCAAAGATAAGGATCTGAACCCTAATTCAAAATCTGATTCAGAAAATACTGACAGAAGATAGATCATCAATGCAAACCCCACTAATATTGTCGTGACCACAACAATTCAAACAGAAGAACCAATAGATCATGAACAAGGGGAGCACCTTTTAAATTCATAGATGTGGGTGAAGGGGACCCCACTACATTTTATTGTTGATAGCGGAATCCATAAGAACCTCATCTCAGCAGAGGTCATCAAACAGTTGGGATTGCCGACAACACCACACCCACAACCACACACCATCGGGTGTCTTCATCAAGGACAAGATCTTCATGTCAGCCAATAGTGTCAATTGTCATACGACATCCATCCCTTCAAGAATGAGGTATTATGTGATGTTTCCCCACTGGATGTCTGTGATGTTCTCTTGGACCAACCATATATGTGGAAGTGCCATGTTGTTTATGAGTCTCGACCCCACAGTGTCATTATTTCTCTAGGGGGTTATCTCTACAAAATACCAGAGGTAGTTCCGACTATTGTTCCACCTAAGCAGTGCCGCAAGGTAGTATCTCATACTACAAAATTCAGCTTCTTCACAATCTATTCAAAAGGTGAATAGAAGGATACTGCAACCACCACAACCTCGGCCTAGGAACCTTCTATCCAACAGAAGCAGGTCGAAAATATTGCAGAAAATCATAAATATTCCTTCGGCACAAAGGAATATCATGTAGCCAGTCTAGTTAAAAAGGTCCAACCCTTCTAGCCACAGGTTCGTGACAACCTTCAACAAGCTAAGCAACGCAACTTCGCCAACAAGGAAAGCAACTCATCAAGATGAAGATTTAGCAAATGATTTTCCTCTCCCTTGGGCACTCAACGCAATGGATACCATTGCTTCCTAAAGAGGGAGGATTGATCCAGGTGGATATCGGTGGCCACCCACCTTTTCCAATTGGCTCAAAACAATTTTCTCGTAATTTTTGTAATTTACTATTTTTAGCAGTTTGTAACTTCTGGGGCCATTTTGAGGGCCTAAATGAAGGTTTTTTTGTGTCTATATTCTCAATGATACCTTTCCAATGAGCTATTGTGCACTACAAACAAATATCGTATGCCAAAGTTACGTCCCTGGGAAATTGATACGCCAAACTACCCAAAACGGGGTCCACAAAATTGTTGGATTTTCATCTTTCAGGGTTAGGGTTTTAGATTTTCTTTACAATAAAAAGGACTTTGGAGACTCATTGTAAAATTATCTTCTTGTGAATGTGAGTAGAAGACACATATCTTCTCAAAGATAAGCTGCCACCATTCTAGCAAGTCTTGCACTCTGTACTTTTACAGTCTTTGTACATTTTTTATCATTAATAGAAAATTGTGTATTATTGTATCTCCGTGTTTATGGTTTCATCTCTGATACATTTCTATTATATTATTGGATATCCGAGATATCTCTTCACATTTCTTTATTATATCTCCACTCTCATTTTGTGCTGAAAATAATCCGGATCATTTGAAGAGTTATGACCTGCGAACCCATGTTGAAGTTTAAAATAGACCAAGTATTGAAATATAGACAGAGAAATGAATATGAGAAAATGGATAATTATCTTAAACTGGTCAGCTGAGTTAGTCCTGGTGATAATCAAGTGAATCGAAAAAGTGTCTTATACTCATGGTGAACATTTGAAAAATTTCCAAGTATGGGGAAAAATGACGATGGAAGGACATGGTAGTGCATTTTGGAAACGACGAAGCTTCGAACTTAAAAGAGAATATGTGACAAACCCATGAGAAACTCAAAAAGAATATAAGTATGGGTGTAAAATGGATATGACAGAATAAAACAGTGCATTTTGGAGGAGGAATAAGTTTGTAACAAGAATGAAATTGACGCATGAACCCACGACAAAGAGAAAAAAAATTCCAAGTGTTGAAATATACAAGAGAGTGTTTTTGAAAGACTTAACACATTTATGGGTTAACACCAATAAAGGTGGTCAGGAGGGGATTAAAGGAAAAATATCTCCTAAAATTTCCAATGAGGTTGGTTAGGAGGGAATTGAAGAAAACAACTCTCCCAATAATGCTAATGAGGTTGTCAAGAGTGAAGTGAAGAAAATAACCCAACTAATAATGCCAGTGAGTCTAGTCATGAGGGAAATGAAGAAAAGAACTTGATTGATAATTCCAATGAGGCTAGTTAGGAGGGAATAAAAGGGGAGATCCCTCTTGAGAATACCAATGAGGATAGTTAGGAGGGTGTTAAAGGAAAAATGACTCCTGAAAGTTTCAATGAGGTTGGTCATGAGGGGATAAAAATAACGGGCCCTCATAATAGTGTTAGTGAAGTTAGTTAGGAGAGGACTAAAGGAAAAATCCCTCCTGAAAGTGCCAACGAGGTTGGTCAAGAGGGAATTGAATAAAAGAACCCCCTGATAATGCCAATGAGGCTATTCAGGAGGGAATAAATAGAGAGATCCCTCCTAAGAATTCCAATGATAATGGTCATGAGGGAAGAAAACAAAAGATCCATCCTTATAGTGCCAGTTAGGTTTGTCAAAAGGGAAATAAAAATAAAATATCCCTCCTGATACTGCCAATGAGGTTGGTCAGGAGGGAATAAAGCTAGACATCCCTCCTAAGAATGCCCATGAGGCTAGTCAAGAGGGAATAAAAAGATAGATCCCTCATGAGAATACAAATGAGGCTATTCAGGAGGGAATGACAAGAAAAAATACCTCCTAATAGTACCAATGAGAATATTCATGAGGTAATAAAAAGAAAAGATACCTTCTAATAGTTCTAATGAGGCTAGTCAAGAGAGAATAAAAAGAAAAGGTTCCTCTTGATAATGCCAATGGGTTGGTTAGGAGGGAATAAAAAGAAAGATTCATCCTAACAACTCCAATCAGATGGTTAGGAGGGAATAAAAAGAAATAGTCCTCCTGACAATGCCAATGGAATGGTCAAGACTGAATAAAAAGAAAGATTCCTATTGACAATGCTAATTGGTTGGTCAGGAGGGAACAAAAACCGATTCCTCCTGACAATTCCAATGTGTTGGTCAAGAGGGAATAAAAATAAAGATTCCTCTTAACAATGCCAATGATCTAGTCAGGAGGGAATAAAAAGAAATATTCCTCCTAACAGTTATAATGGACTGGTCATGACAAAATAAAAAGAAATATTCCTCCTAATAATGCCAATGGGATGGTTAGGAGGGAATAAAAGGAAATATCCCACCAGAGAAAGCATGGAGACCTAGTGGTAAGTATGGGATTATCAATCTATTTATGAATTGCATAGCATAGAATGTTTCAATATATGATACTGAGAATCAACTATATGTAATGTGTAGATAGTCTATTAGTGAGGTTGGTGGGATAGAATTCCCATCAAATGAGAGGAGAGTAAACCCAACCTAGGCCAATGGGGCCTAGGCATAGAGTGGATAGTGATCAACTCTATAATTGGTCGGAGGGATAGTGATGTCCCCTTCCATGTGAAAGAGAAACATGGTTCACATATGCTACATCCAAAGAGGTGGATGAAATATTAGTGGAAAAATATTCCTCCAAAGTTGAGACTGGAGGTACATGAGCCATTCTGGGATTTCTCTCATGTACACCTATAGATAAGGGGATGTTCTCATAAACAATTGATCCCATGAAAGTTGATGGGTAGATAATCTGCATGGAATTATCACTTGTCTACACTTTAGAGGGATCGATTTCAATGGTGGGTTGGGAATTGGTCGAGGAAGATGGAGCCCAAGTGAAGGTAGAGTATTTGATCATCATGGTTGGATCTTCCTGACGCATGGAATCCTCTTCTAAGTTTCAATTGAGAAATGATGACTTGACATACATTTGGTATACTTTAAATTTTCTATAGCTGGAGAAAGCTAAGAACATCCTAATTGCCTCTAATCTAGCCACATGTGCAAATGTTTCTTCATATTCTACTCATTCAACCTGAGAATACCCTTTACATACCAATTTTTCTTTGTTCCTGATTACTTTCCCAATCTCATTCATTTTATTTTTATACACCCATTTAGTTCCAATGACATTTTTATTTTTTTGTCTTGGAGATAGTTCCCAAGTTTCATTTTTTTCAATCTGGTCCAATTCTTCATTCATAGCATTGACCCGATTCTTATCTTTACATTTCTCTTTGATTGAGTTGGGCTCAATATGTGACAAAAGTGTTATTTATGTATGATACAACAGTTTTATTCTTGTGTGCACTCCATCGCTCTTATTTTCAATAATCAGTTCTTTAGGATGATTCTTTTGAGACATTATTGAGGGTGTCTTTGTGTCTCTTCTTGGGGATTCTTATATTATCTCTTATTCTCAAATATATTCTTTGTCTTCACTAGTATCCATATCATCCTCTTCCCTTTCTTCTTTATTCTCTTCTACTTCTTCTTCTTGTGTACCAACTGACTCATCATCATCTTCATCTTCACTGTCAAGTATAGTCTCTTGATGTTTGGTCCTTATCATTTTTAAATCATCCACCTTGACATCTTCACTCTCAACAATCTTATGTAATCTAATATTGTATAATATGTATGCCTTTTTGGTAGAATCATATCCAAGAAAGATACCTTCATCAGATCTAGCATCAAATTTTCTGAGATTCTCATCAAGCCTTTTGATGTAGCACTTACTTCCAAAGAACTTGAAGTATTTTACCGAAGGAGCTCTTCCAAACCATAGTTCATAAGGAGTCTTATTACTATTAATCTTGATATGACATATGTTCAATATGTATACTATTGTTCTTACAAATTCCCTCCAATATCCATCAAATAAGTTTTCTTCATTGAGCATAGTCCTTGCAGCCTCCTGAACTGTTCTATTCCTTCTCTCAGCAATCCCATTTTGCTGAGGTGTTCTAGCAACAGAGAATTGTATTTTTATTCCATAGGTTTCACAGAAGGTATTAAACTCTTTTGAGGTGAACTCACTGCCATTGTCTGATCTAAGACACTTGATTTTTGTCTCTTTTTCATTTTCAACAAGGGTCTTAAAAGATTTTAATTTGTTAAGTGCTTATGATTTTTCCTTCAGAAAACATACCCAACCCATTTTAGTAAATTCATCAATGAACAACATAAAGTAGGACTCTCCTTGCAAGCTCTTGGTCCTTGTAGGTCCACAGAGGTCAGTGTGAACAATATCTAAATGTTTTGAGGTTGAGTATTCTTTTGTTTTGAACCTTATTCTAGATTGCTTCCCTAGTTGATAGTGTCCACACATAGGATTTGAGGGATTTGTGATCTTTGACAAGTTTCTTACTGCCCCAAGATTGATGATTTTCACTAAATTGTCAAAGTTAATGTGCCCCAACCTTCTATTCCATACCCAACTTTCATCTACTAAATTTATATGGCACTCCTCATTCAATTTTTTTCTTAGTATATATATATTCTCAAGAGTTCTAAGAGAAGTACAAACCAATGTTCCCGAGTCCTCTCTACTAATCTCACATTTCTGGGAATCAAATATGAAAATGTGCCCCTGATCACAATTTTGGCTGACACTTAATAGGCTAGGTTTCATTTTTTCAACAAGCAACACATCCTTGGATTTGTCTTTTCCCAAACTCACAGTGCCTTTCTTAGGTATGTTACTTGAAGCGTTGTCACCAAATGTAACTTTACCCTTTTGTTTCTTTAAGTTCAATTTTTTTTCCTTGTTTCCTGTCATATGTTTTGAGCACCCACTGTCAACATACTAGAGATATTTTTTATCTTGAGATTTCAAGGCAATGAGACATTCCTCTTTTGATGTTTTTTCTTTCCAAATCTTCTTTTTCTCTCTAATGAACTTTCGTTTTTCTGACACTTCCATTAATCTGCAACTACTAGCCTTATGTCCATAGTTATGACATCTGAAGAATTATAGGTCCCTTTCTTGTAGAGGTGTAAAGGAGTTATAGTTTATGCTTTTAACTTGATTTACTATTTGGTTATCTTTAAGGTTATAGTTCTTAACCCTCAAATTTTTCCTTCTATATGCTCTACAATTCATAGCATTGTGTTTGAAATTATAGCATGCAAAGCAATAACCAAATAAAATGTGAGGATACCTATATTGATAAAACTTCTTTGGTGTTGTCTTATATTCCTTCTTGATGGGTGGAAGTAGTCCTCTAGAGTTTTGATCATTACTTGTCTTCTCTTCATATTTCTTCTTGAATTTACTGAGGAGAGAAACTTCATAAGATTTTGAGTTAACTTGGTTTTCTTCTTGAGAATAACTTATTCCATTTTTATTAGTTGAATCCCTTTGTGTGGTAATAATCTTATCTAATATTTTAGAGCTATTTTCATATCTTGTTTGAATGAGTTTTGCATCAAGTTCTTTTCTTAGGTGAACTATTTATTCCTCCATTCTTTCACAGGTTATTTGTTTTTCTTTAAGAGACCTTTCCAGACTTTCTTCCATCTTATTTTCTTCTAGGATTTGGTTTTTCAGGTTTCTCATGAGTTTCTCCATCTCTTCTTCTTTCTGTTCATTTTTTTGTTTTTGTTCAACCACAAAACTTTTCAGTTGTCTATATTTGGTTTTGTATCTTCTTAATTCATCCAAGGCACTGAGAATTTCTCCTTACATATTAACCTCTGCTTACACTTCTAACTCTTCCTCATACTCAAATTCTTCTATCTCATTAGGCTCTTCAATACCTAGAAAAAGGACTTCATCATCATCAATGTCACTAGACTCTGATGAAATCTTGGTTTCTTCATTTGAGTAATTTTTTCCCCTTTGTAGAACTTTTTCTTGTAGTTGGGTTTTTCCTTCTTCTTGTGTTTCTTATTTTTGTCTTCTTCATCTTCAGGGTCCTCCTTGGAATAGGGACACTTGGATGAAAAGTGGCCAACCTTGCCACAATTAAAACATTTGAAAAGAAAATTGACTTTGTACTTCCCTAATCCTTTCTGAAGTTTTTTAATAAAATTGGCTTCTTCTACATTAGATTCTATATGATGGATGGATTGAGGTTTTTACTTCTAATTTTTTGTTTTCTTGAGCACCTTGAAGGTTGCCTCTCCTTGTGGTAGGTTCTCATGACCTAATACTAACTCATAGGTTGTGAGGATTCCATACAATTCATCCATGGTGAGTTTATATAGATTTTATCGATCTTCAAGAGTGGGTACTTTAAGATTGTATATAATAGGTAGTGTTCTTAGTATTTTTTCAATTAGTTCATTGTTTGACACTTCTTCTCCCAAACCTATGATTTAATTAACAATATTATCAACTCTTTCAAAGTATTCTGAGATATTTTCTTCATCCTTCATTTCTAGACCTTCATATTGTACTTTGAGAGTCTGGAGTTTGGCCCTCTTTACCTTGGAATCTCCTGCATATATAGTTTCCAATTTATCCCAAAGTGTTTTTGCATTATTAAAATTTAGTACTTTAGTAAGGATTTTATTACTCATCTAGATTGTAGTGTGTTTAAAGCCTTTGCATGTACCCAAAATTGTTTCTTGTCTTTTGCTTCTATGGGAGTGGCTTTTGGAACATCACATCCCTTTTCAACTAATGTCCATACTTCCAGTCCAATGGACATCATATAGGTTTTAATTATAACACTCCAGAAGACATAGTCTTCACCATCAAATAGGGGGATTTTGGATGACATCTTCAACTGTTGATCCCTTCTTATGTATATTTATCTTCAAGTGATTTAAACCTTTTGTGTAGAGAATCACTCGGATACCAATGGAAGGATCAAATCCTCTCACTTAGAGGGGGGGGGGGGTGAATTTGTGACACAATAATTTTATCAATTTTCTTTTGTTAATGCAAACAAAATTTTAACACAATATTTTATCGAGGAACCCAATTGGGAAAAATACAAACACTTTTCTATTGACTGCAAAATTTGTTTTACATGTTACATAGAAGGAAGGTGTTCTTCCTTTTCGATCAGCACCAACTGATCAGGATGCACCCACACTCTTATTCACCAGCACCAACTAGTAGGAGGCTTCGACCCCCTGTTTACTCAGCTACAACTGACAAGGAAGCACATGCTCCCTTGCAGGCTCCAAATTTCCCTTGCACCACCCAACCACCCTTAATTTCTGAATTTGGAAAAACTTTTGTATCATGTCTTCACTTCTTATCTCTCTTCTTCTGTGATTTAATATATCTTCTGATTCGAACTACAGAGACACATTCTTCTCATCACTCTTTCTTGTTTATATAATCTTCAAAATTAGTGTGAGATATAACACATTGTGTCCTTTCGTTTGGACCATCACACCTCTTCATTTAACATAACCATAATCTCTGCAACTACTACAAAAATCAAGTTTTGTTGAGGCACTTTGTTCAAATCATTACATATGACCAACAATGAAAAATCACAGGATTATTGACTCAAGCAATGCATAATATTTTTCCTTTAATTCTCTTATTCCATTTGACCACAGGCGATGACTACATGCTAAGCCAAGCGAGTGCTTGATCACTTATCAGAATCAATGGTCATGTTTTAATCTCCCGATTGGATGGACGATTCTCATTTACTTCGAGACTTAGGGGGTTCGGATAATCGTTGCTCCATTTTACTCCGGAGTGATCACCTATTGAATAATTCATAAAACGGTGGATATTGCTTACTGTCGGTTAACAATTCCACTTACACTATCCTTCCACTGCACTGGATCAATGGTTGAGAATGCTCTCAAAGTGTTCTTCATATCGGACGACTTATGTCAAATTTGGGACTTCGACTTTCGGGACTTCGGGACTTAGGTCATTTGTAGGGATGATTTTAAGGATGAAAATTTATTTAAAATGTAGAAACCTTAGCGAATCTTACTAATCCTTCATATATCAACTATAAATGTTTGGCGATATTTTTGTAAAAATATTCAAATTTCTAAGGATTTTTTATAGTTTGTATAAAATTTTGGCGATTTTTGAGGTAAAATAATTTTATCCTATAAAATATGGGCGAATCATTTTTAGAATAGCGAATCTTTTTTGGGGAAAAACCATGGAAAATTAGCCCATGAGCGAAATTTAGCCCCTAAAATCATCCATGGTCATTTGCTGGTGGTGAAACTCCCAAAGTTAAACTCTCATAGTGATGTAACTTGTTGACATGGCATGCGTCGAGCGGATGCCACATGTTACTCAGATTCATGATTTACACATACCTGAACTATTGATTTCATCTTAACACTTGTCATTATTTGACTGTTCCACGTGTCCTTGCTAACGTGGTCTGCTGACATAGATCTCTCGATGTGGCACATATTCATATACTTGATCCAACGGTCAAAATATTATCTGAAATGTATCTCAGATCGACGGTTGAGAGTGAATTCAAAATTTTGGCCTTCGAGACTTTGAGTAATTTGATCTCTCCACTTCCTAGTTCTCCCGAAGTGAGATTCCCTGAAGTGTAACCTCCTCACAACTTATAACCTGGAACTAATGTTGTTCGTTGAACATGATCTTAGATTGAAGGCTCAATCTGTTTGCGATGTTTCTTTGCCTTGGTTTAAATCCAATGACTCTTCTTCTTTGCTTACCCTATCCTTCCACTTTCGAGTGATCCAACAACTATCAGGAATTCGGGTATTCGAGATCTCAGTTATTTTTCCTTGCTTATCCTATCCTTCCACTCAACTTGATCCATTGGTATAGAATGGTCTCAAAGAATATCAATGATCAAGGATGATTGTGGGTCCTCAACTAGCATGACGTTTAAAACTATCATTGAGTTCCACAATGGAAACTGCTTGTTGGTAGTGGAACTAATGCCAATCGTAGATCTAGTGACGGGTGACCATCGACAGTCGATGTGGATTTTAGAACCATAACTTGCACGTGGTTTATCCCATCACCAAAACTATACAATTGAAGTTGTGTGATTGTTGGTGGATCAACCACAGTCGTCGATATTTGAATCTATAAGATCTGATGGTCCTAACTAATTGCGGGATTGGAAATAAAAATTTATTTAATTCTCCTTTCCCTCTCCACAATCTATCCCTGTCGTTGATATGGCGCTTGCGTATCCGATGGTCATGACTTAATTTGATGGTTTGGTGGATCAACCATAGTTGTCGATCTTTGAGTCATTGAGATCTGACGATATGGATTAATTGTGAGATTAGAAATAGTGTGTAGTTTAATTCTCCCTTCGTGCTCTGCAATCAATCCCTGCCCTTGATATGGATTGCATATCTGATGGTCACAACTTGATATGATCATTGGCCAATCCTCGAACGGTCCTTAAGCCCACAGTCACTCATATGACTGACGTCTATTACATGAGATGATCAACACCATAAATTTCTTAATCGGACGACTGCTAAGGATTCTCACCTTTTCCTATGCATCGATCAACTTCTCAGTATTTCCATCGATCCCAATGAAATTTCTACAATGCACTCTTCCTTCTGAGATTTAATCTTCATTTCTAACCCTCCTAATATTTAATCTCTTCCTACCATCCTATTGTTTGACATCAATGACACCACATTAATGACACTATGTCCAACAATCTCCCCCTTTGTCATTGATGTTAACACTCCAACTTTATACACAATTTCCCCCTGTGATGATGCTTCTCTCCTCTTTAGTTACTCTCCCCCTTTGACATCAATGGAAAATGGTTGCTTCCCCTATGGTAAATCTTTGTCTGTCTGTATACTTCTGACCAGAATCTGAACTCGGGTAACTCCTCCTACAATCATACTTTTCCTGTCATAATTGAATGACTCCTTCTGACTTTGATTTTATCTCCCCCTAAATTGATGCCAATTTATGCATTCTTTTCTTAAGAGATTAGATTGGAAGAGGGATTACTCCCAATATTTTCCTGAGATATTCAAATACATCTCTGCTTAAGGGTTTTGTGAAAATATCTACCACTTGTTCTTATGTTGGGACATATTCCAATTTAATGTTCTTATTTTCAGCCTGATCTCTTATATAGTGGTATTTTATGGGAATGTGTTTTGATTTGGAGTGATGGACAGGGTTCTTGGAGAGACTTATAATTCTTGTATTATCACATTAGATAGTAGTAGGTTCTCGAAATACCATTTTGATGTCTTGTAAGGTTTTTTTCATCCATTCCACTTGTGTGCAACATTCTGCTGCTATAATATACTCAGCTTCAGTGCTAGACAGAGAAATTTAGGACTGTTTCTTTCTTATCCAAGCTACCAATGATTCTCCCAAAAATAATTCTCCTCCACTTGTACTTTTTCTGTCATCTACACAACCTGCCCAATCTGCATCTGAATAGGCTTTTAAAGTGAATGAATCCTTACTACTATACCACAAACCACGATCTATGGTTCCTTTCAAATACCTAAAGATTCTTTTCACAACTTGAAAATTGATCTCTTTTGGTGATGCTTGGAATCTAGCCACCATCCCAACAACTTGCTTGACATCAATTCTGGAAGTTGTTACATAGAGTAAACTTCCAATCATTGATATGTAGTGTTTTGGATCTACAGCTTTGGACTCATCTTCCTTTCTTAGTTTGCATCCAACTGTCATAGGTGTACTAACATGTTTGCAATCCTCCAAATATAATCTCTTAATCATATATTTAACATACTTAGACTGATGGATAAAGAATCCTCTTTTGGACTGTATTATTTGTAATCCAAGAAAGAAATTCAGTTCACCAAGCAAGGGCATTTCAAATTCTTGTTGCATACTTCTAGGAAAGTCCTTACTCATGTTTTCATCATCACTGCCAAATATAATATCATCAACATATACTTCCACAATAATCATGTTATTACCAACAATTTTACAATAAAGATTGATGTTTGTTGATCCTCTTTTGAGGCCTTGTTTTTGTAAATAAGAATCTAGCCTTGCATACCATGGTCTGGGTTCTTGTTTTATCCCATAGAGTGCTTTCTTTAGTTTACAGACATAGAATCCTTTGTTAGTTAATTAAAATCCTTTTGCTTTCTCAATATAGACTTCCTCTTCTAAGTTTCCATTGAGAAATGCTGACATGACATCCATTTTCTATACTTTAAATTTTATGTTGCTGGAGAAAGATAAGAACATCTTAATTGCCTCTAATTTGGCCATAGGTGAAAATGTTTCTTCATAGTCTACTCCTTCAACCTGAGCATACCCTTTACATACCAATCTGGATTTGTTTGTGATTACTTGCCCATTCTCATTGATTTTGTTTTTATACACCCATTTAGTTCCAACGACATTTTTATTTTTTGGTCTTGGAACTAGTTCCCAAGTTTGATTTTTTTCAATCTGGTCCAATTCTTTATTCATAGCATTGGCCCAATTCTCATATTTACATGCCTCTTTGGTTGAGTTGGGCTCAATATGTGACAAAAGTGTTATTTATGTCTGATACAACAGTTGTCTTCTTGTGTGCACTCACTCACTCTTATTTCAAATAATCAATTCTTCAAGATGATTCTTTTGATTCATTCTTGAGGGTGTCTTTGTTTCTCTTCTTGGGGATTCTTCTCTTATCTCTTGTTCTCAAATATCTTGTCCATCTTCACTAGTATCCATATCATCCTCTTCCCTTTCTTATTTATTCTCTTCTACTTCTTCTACTTGTGTCCCAACTGACTCATCATCATATTCATCTTCACTGTCAAGTATAATCTCTTTTTGTTTGATCCTTATCATTTTTAAATCATCCACCTTGACATATGCACTCTAAAAAATCTTATGTAATCTAATATTGTAGCATCTGTATGCCTTTTTGGTAGAAGCATATCCAAGAAAGATACCTTCATCAGATCTAGCATCAAATTTTTCAAGATTATCATCAAGCCTTTTGATGAAGCACTTACTTCCAAAGACCTTGAAGTATTTTACCAAAGGAGCTCTTCCAAACCATAGTTCATAAGGATTCTTATTACTATTAATCTTGAGCTGACCTCTGTTCAATATGTATACTATTTTTCTTACAGCTTCCCTCCAATATCCATCAGATAATTTTGCTTCATTGAGCATAGTCCTTGCAGCCTCATGAACTATTCTATTCCTTCTCTTAGCAATCCCATTTTGGTGAGGTGTTCTGGCAGCAGAGAATTGTATTTTTATTCCATAGGTTTCATAGAATATATTAAATTCTTTTGAGGTGAACTCACCGCCATTGCCTGATCTAAGACACTTGATTTTTGTCTCTTTTTCATTTTCAAAAAGGGTCTTAAAAGCTTTGAATTTGTTAAGTGATTTTGATTTTTCCATAAGAAAACATACCCAACCCATTCTAGTAAAGTCATCAATGAACAACATAAAGTAGGACTCTCCTTGTGAACTCTTTCTCCTTGTAGGTCCACAAAGGTTGGTGTGAGAAAGCTCTAAAGGTTTTGAGGTTGAGTATTCCTTTGTTTTGAACCTTATTCTAGTTTTCTTCCCTAGTTGACAGTGTCCACACATAGTATTTAAGGGCTTTGTGATCTTTGGAAAGTTTCTTACTTCCCCAAGATTGTTGATTTTCACTAAATTGTCAAAGTTAATGTGCCCCAACCTTCTATGCCATAGCCAACTATCATATACTAAATTTATATGACATTCCTCATTCAATTTTGTATTTAGTATATATACATTCTCAAGAGTTCTAGGAGAAGTACCAACAAAATTTCCTGAGTCCTCTCTCCTAATATCACATTTATGGGAATCAAAGATGCAAATGTGCCCCTGATCACAAGTTTGGCTGAGACTTAATAGGATAGGTTTCAGTTTTTCAACAAGCAACACATACTTGTCTTTGTCTTTTCCCAAACTCACAGTTCCTTTCCCAAGTATGTTACCTGAAGCGTTGTCACCAAATGTAACTTTACCCTTTTGTTTCTTTAAGTTCAAAAACTTGTCCTTGTTTCATGTCATATGTTTTGAGCACCCACTATCAACATGCCATAGATCTTCTTTATCTTGAGATTTCAAGGCAATGAGACATTCCTCTTTTGATGTTTTTTCTTTCCAAAGACTCTTTTGCTCTCTAATGAACTTTTGTTTTTCTAAGACTTACATTAATCTGAAACTATTGGCCTTATGTCCATAGTTATGACATCTGAAGCAATCTAGGTCCCTTTCTTGTAGAGGTGTAAAGGAGTTATAGTTTCTGCTTTTAACTTGATTTATTGTTTGTTTATCTTTAAGGTTATAGTTCTTAACCCTCAAATGTTTCCTTCTATATGCTCTACAATTCATAACATTGTGTCCGAAATTAGAGAATGCAAAGAAATAACCAAAGAAAGTGTGAGGATACCTGTTTTGATAAACTTTCTTTGGTGTTGTCTTATATTCCTTCTTGATGGGTGGAAGTATTCCTCTAGAGTTCTGATCATTACTTGTCTTCTCTTCATCTTTGTTCTTGAATGTACTGAATAGAGAAACTGCATAATATTTTGAGTTAACTTGGTTTTCTTCTTGAGAATAACCTATTCCAATTTTATTACCTGAATCCCTTTATGTGGTAATAATCTTATCTAATATTTTAGAGCTATTTTCATTTCTTGTTTGAATGAGTTTTGCATCAATTTCTTTTCTTAGGTGAACTATTTATGCCTCCATTCTTTCACAAGTTATTTTTTTTTCTTTAAGAGACTTTTCTAGACTTTCTTCCATCCTATTTGATTCTGGGATTTGGTTTTTCAGGTTTCTCATGAGTTTCCCCATCTCTTCCTCTTTTTGTTCATGTTTTTATTTTTTTTCAACTGCAAAACTTTTCAGCAGTCTATATATGGTTTTGTATCTTCTTAATTCATCTAAGGCACTGAGAAGTTCTCCTTCCATATTCACCTCTGCTTCAACTTCTGACTCTTTCTCATGCTTAATTTCTTCTATCTCATTAGGCTCTTCAATACATAGAAAAAGGATTTCATCATCATCATTATCACTAGACTCCAATGAACTGTTGTTTTCTTCTTTTGAGTAAAAAATATTTTTCCCTTTATAGAACTTTTTCTTGTACTTGGGTTTTTCCTTCTTCTTGTATTGCTTATTTTTGTCTTCTTCATCTTCAGGGTCCTCCTTGGGATAGGGACACTTGGATGCAAAGTGGCCAACCTTGTCACAATTAAAACATTTGAAAGGTAGAATGCCTTTGTACTTCCTTGATCCTTTCTGAAGTTTTTTAATAAAATTGGCTTCTTCTACATAATATTCTACATGATGGATGGATTGAGGTTTTTTCTTTTGATTTTTTGTTTTCTTGAGCACCTTGAAGGATGCCTCTCCTTGTGGGAGGTTATCATGACCTAATATTAATTCCTAGGCTGTGAGGATTCCATACAATTCATCCATGGTGAGTTTACCTAGATTTTCTCGATATTCAAGAGTGGACACTTTAGGATTGTATAGAATAGGTAGCGTTCTTAGTAGTTTTTCAACTAGATCATTGTTTGACACTTCTACTCCCAAAACTCTTATTGCATTAACAACATTATCAACTCGTTCAAAGTATTCTAAGATATTTCCTTCATCCTTTATTTTTAGACATTCATATTGTACTTTGAGAGACTGGAGTTTGGCCCTCTTTACCTTGGAATCTCTTGCATATATTGTTTCCAATTTATCTCATAGTTGTTTCACATTATTATAGTTTAGTACTTTAGCAAGGATTTTCTTACTCAATCCATCTTGTAGTGTGTTTAAATCCTTTGCATGTTCCCAAAATTGTTTCTTGTCTTCTGCTTCTATGGGAGTGGATTTTGGAACATCATATCCCTTTTCAACTAATGTCCATACTTCCAGTCCAATGGAAATCATATAGATTTTCATTCTAACACTCCAGAAGACATAATATTCACCATCAAATAGGGGGAGTTTTTACGACATCTTCAACTACTGTTCCATTCTGATGTATATTTCTCTTCAAGTGATTTAAACCTTTTGTGAAGAGACTCACTCTGATACCAATTGAAGGATTAGATCCTACCACTGAGAGGGGGGGGTGAATCAGTGACACAATAAGTTTATCAATTTTTCTTTGTTTAATGCAAACAAAATTTTAACATAATATTTTATCATGGAACCCAATTGGGAAAACGACAAACACTTTTCTATTAACTGCAAAATTTGTTTTACATGTTACATAAAAGGAAGGTGTTCTTCCTTTTCGATCAGCACCAACTAATCAGGATCCACCCAAACCCTTGTTCACTAGCACCAACTGGTAGGATGCTTTGACCCCCTATTTAGTCAGCTACAACTAACAAGGAAGCACCTACTCCCTTGCAGGCTCCAACCTTCCCTCGCACCACCCAATCACCCTTAATTTTTGAATCTAGAAAAACTTCAATATCATGTCTTCACTTCTTCTCTCTTTGATTCTGTGATTTAATATATCTTATGATTCAGAATACATAGACACATTCTTCTTATCACTCTTTCTTGTTCATATAATCTTCAAAGCGTTGTGAGATATAACACATTGTGTGATTTTGTTTGGACCATTGCACCTCTTCATTTAACTTAACGATAATCTCTGCAACTACTGCAAAAATTGAGTTTTGATGAGGCACTTCCTTCAAACCATTACATATGACCGACAATGCAAAACCACAGGCTTATCAACTTAAGCAATGTATAATATTTTGCCTTTAATTATCTTATTCCATTTGATCACAGGCAGTGACCAAGCACTAATCCAAGCAAGTGCTTGATCACTTATCAAAATAAATGGTCACGTTTTAATCTCCCGATTGGATGGACAGTTCTCATTTACTTTGGGACTTCAGGGGTTTGGATAATCGCTGCTCCATTTTCCTTCAGAGTGTTAACCTGCTGAATAAGTCATAAAACGGTAGATATCGCTTTCTATCAGTTAACACTTCCACTTACACTATCCTTCCACTGCATAGGATCAACGATTGAGAATGCTCTTGAAGTGTTCTTCAAATCGGATGACTTATGTCAACTTTGGGACTTTGGCTTTCGGGACTTCGGGACTGAGGTCATTTTATGATGGTGAAACTCCCAAAGTAAAACTCTTGGAGTGAAGTAACTTTCTGAAGTCACTTGTTGACATGGCATGAGCTGAGTGGCTTCTATGTGTCACTTAGATTCATGATTTACACATACCTGAACTATCGATTTCATCTTGACACTTTTCATTATCTGACTGTGCCAAGTGTCCTTGCTGACGTGGTTTATTGACGTAGATCTCTTGATGTGTCACATATTAATATCCTTTATCTAATGGTCATAATACTATCCGAAATGTATCTCAGATCGACAACTGAGAGTGACTTCAGAATTTCGGCCTTCAGGACTTTGGGTAATTTAATCACTCCACTTCCTAGTTCTCTCGAAGTGAGATTCCCCAAAGTGTAACCTCCTCACAAATTATAACCCAAAATTAATGTTGTTCGTTGATCATGATCTTAGATCAATGGCTTGATCTATCTGTGATGTCGATTTGCCTTGGTTTAAATCCAACGACTCTTCTTCTTTGCTTATCCTATCCTTCCACTTTAGAGTGATCCAACGACTATTGGGAATTTAGGTATTCGATATCTCAATTATTTTTCCTTGCTTATCCTATCCTTCCACTCAACTTGATCCATTGGTCAAGAATGGTCTCGAAGCAGATCAATGATCAAGGATGATTATGGGGTCCTCAACTAGCATGATGTTTAAAAGTATTGTCGAGTTCAACAATGTAAACTTCTCGTTGGTAGTGGAACTGATGCCAACTGTAGATCTATTGACCGGTGATCATCGACGGTCGATGTGTATTCCAGAACCATAACTTGCGCATGGTTTATCACGTCACCCAAACTCCATAATTTAAGTTGTGCGATTGTTGGTGGATCAACCACAGTCATCGATCTTTGAATCTATAAGATCTGACGGTCCTAACTAATTGTGGGATTGGAAATAACACATTGTTTAATTCTCCTTTCACTCTCAATAATATATCCCTGTTGTTGATCTGGAGCTTGTGTATCCGATGGTCACAACTGAATCTGATCATTTGGTGGATGAGATCTGACGATCTAGACTAATTGTGGGATTGAAATTAGTGTGTAGTTTAATTCTCCCTTGGGGCTCCGCAATCAATCCCTGCCCTTGATCTAGCTTTCATATCCGATGGTCACAACTTGATATGTTCATTGACCAATCCTCCAACAGTCCTTAAGCCCATGGTCACTGTAACAACCCTAAGTAATTAATCAATTGTCATGATTTAAATAATTGTTTAATGTATATTAGTTTAATTAATTAATTAATTGTCTTGGTTAAATATTTGTTGAATGTTTATTGGTTTAATTAATTAATTAATTAATTTCATGATTTAATATCTGTTTAATAAAATCCATCTTAATAAATTATTAATTATTATTTTGTATCGGAAGATCAACCCATTAATGAAAATGGGATAAGGTGGTTGCCACCTAATTGAGGGAGGGTAGTTGAGAATTAAATGAAGGAAGAAGGCGGTGAATGATGGGAGGGGAGGATAAGGCAAGGGGGGGGACATTATTTTGTGGGTATTGTATTACGGGCTATGTTTTGGAGGATCTGGTTGTGTGGTTTGGTAGAGGAGCTTGTTGTGGTTTTATTGAGGAGCTTGTTGGAGGTCTTTCATAGGGGGCACCGGGGTTGCTGGGTATTTTGGGCTCAGAGGGCCAGGAAACCGCAAGGTTTCCTGGAGCTAGGGGAGCCAGAGAGGCTTTGTTCCTAGCTGGCTGGGAGGAAAAGATTCAGTTTTCAGGCAGTTTCAAGCAGTTTGCAACAACAAGAAAGAAACGAACAAACTTCTTCTTCAAGAGGTATTTTTCCACTATTAATTTTGTTCAGAATGAAAGTTATGATATGAATTTATGTATGGAAAATGTGTAATATGTTGTGTAATCTATTTTGTGACTATTTTGGACTGTATAAAATGAGAATTGAATATTTAGCTGGTTAATTTGCTAGACCTTCAACATAAATTAGTTAGATTTGTTGTAATGCAAATAGAAATAGAAATTTGATGTCAAAATAATTTAGATTATATATTTACCATTTAACTTCAAAGCCTTAGTAAAGGGACTTACACATGGTATCAGAGCCCTACTTTAAAATCTAGGGCCAAGGGCCTACCTGCCCACCCATCCTCTTGACTCAAGGCTAAATGTTGTACCTTATGATCCTTAATCAACCATGAAAACCTGGGCTTGCAACCTTGAAAGCCTTACAGCCCTTTAACAAAAAAAAAATATAACTTGCATCTCATTAACAACCAAAATAACCCAGAAAACCTTAGAAATTGTTGTAGTTGAAGGGGTAGGTGATACAAAAGAACCCCAAAATGTCTTTAATCTATGAGAACCAACTCTTGTTAACCTGAAACCTGTAAGAAGCCTCATAAATGATAGATGAGATTTTTCTTTAAAAAAAAAACAAGTGAGCTTTTTCTTTAAAAAAAAAAATGTTTCTTTTTTTTATATATATATGTATATACAGATCTACTTAAAATATTTTTTTATTACTACTTACTTTTCTAAATAAAATTGGTATTATAAAAAAAAACGAACCTGCAAACACTAGCCTAAAGAGGCGTCAAAGGGATTTTCCCGCTCAGGCACGCGAATACAAGCAAGCTCCTCAAGTCCTTGTGGCAACCCACCCCCAAAGCCAACTCCAACACAAGGCATGGTGAATAATGATTCAACCTCAGACTAGAAGTCGGTTCCTCAAATTTGGAACTGAAATAACCAGCCGACAACCCCAAGCTCCAAGATATAAGTTCAAGCAATCTGAAAGAAAGATTCTACACGGCCTCCGAGCGACAGTTCCTACTCCGAAATCTGTGCCTATAACTATTTCTAACTGCTGGGAACAATTCCAAATGGCAATTCCTGTGCTCACAATAAAAAATATATTTTGATATGAAAATATGTTATTAAATGGGGCTCTAATGACACTGTTATGATTCTAAGGGGATGGACAGTTTCTAATTCTATGTGGATTTATTGCAACAAATTGTAGTATTCTAACAACAATAACCACAACAGGTTATGTTACAGTAATGGAAAACTTAGGTAAAACAAATCAATAACAACACAAGTGAATATAAATAAATAATAAGTTTGGCAGGTTAGTAGTTTATCAGAAAATATGGTTATAGAAAATTCTTCTACTCTACCACAAAAAAAAAACATATGCTAGAAACCACTATGCCAGAAAACTCAATCAGAACATTATTGATATTCAATTGCACTACGCGTCAAAGTCAACCGACCTATCACAGTAAAAAAAAAAAACCGAGGCTAAATGAAGGAGTAGCAGACAAGCATTATCAACATTTTGAGGATTCCCTCGTATACGGAAGCTCCTCGAAAAAAAAAAAGCTAAGAATTCAAAAAAAAAAATTGAGGAATCAAACTATTGAAACATTATGCAGCCCAAATTATTGGCCAAGGGACAATCTCCAAGCATTTCAACACCCACCATCAAAGAGAACACATGTTAGAAACTATATATGAAACACGAATCATGTCAAAGCCAAGCGTCGCGCCTTTGCTTCTTATATATCATCAAACAGGTACTACATATTTCGGTCAATCACTAGCTCAATACCAATCATCGGGCCCCATTCCCTTATATCTCCTATGACTTCATGTTTCTCTTGGAGAAATATTAAGCGCTCAATTAAAAAAAAAACAACCCACAGCAACACAATGTTCTTGTCGTTTTTCTTTGTCCATCACCTTTAAAATGGCAATGCCATCTACAGAGCAAATAGGATTTCCACCAAAAGTGTTGAATTGAATACATTCTGCCAAAACACTTGCAATTTCAGGAGTTGCTACAACTACTCCTAGGGGAAGCCCATTTCCAATACCCTTCACGTTGGTCACTATATCAGGGATAAAAACCCGTGTTTCAAAACCCCAGTGGAGCCGAGCATACCACAATTGTTCGCACCATTTATAGCTGAAACCGAGCACCTAACCCACCAAGCCTTAGGACAAGAGGAGGAGCTCATGAGAGAGAGCCAATAGGGGTGCACTACTCATCCATTGACTGCGCCTTAGACCACCTCTACCTCTTCATTCAAGCGGCATCTCCATGAGCATAGAAAGAGAGTCTCTGACTACGCCTGGTCATCCAATGCTGCCATCTCTACTAAGCTTCTGAGTAAAAGGCCTCTGAATCTGGGACTTCGACACAGGTGATTGTGTGCTATCAAACTCACAACATTCGCAATGGATGTGTATACCCCAGTGAAAGCACCTGGCATCCACCTCCACCAACTCCCAATTCATGAGCCATCAAATGCCCAACAAGGGGAATCCATGAGAGAAAGACCACGGGTGAAGTGACAAGATTAGGGAAAACGTAGGAGTAAGTTGGGCTTAGGGTTTCAGTAGTTTTTTTTTTTTTTTTATTTAATTATTTTATGTTATTTGGCTTGGACAAGCGGTAAAAGAGGGAGGGGGCATGTGGGCCACATGTGGGGACCCATGATGCCCATTTCAAAAAATTTATTTATTTATTTATTTATTGTTTTAATTTAAATATTTATTTTAAAGCCCAATTGTTTCAATTTTTATTTTTAATTTTAATTTTAAAAGCTTAATTGTTTTAAATTTAATTAATTTGAAAATGTATTGGTTTTAAATGGGTTTAGAATTTAAATTGAATTATTTCACTTAATTAAGAGATTGATTAAAGTAAGGTACCTAATATTAATTAATGTTAATAGGTGATTAATAATATGAGTAATTAATTAAGTGATTAAATGTTAATATGTACATGATTAGGATACTAATAATAATATTAAATTTTGGATTGGATTAGATATGTTGATTAAGACTATTGAAACTTAGGTTAAAGCTTAGTCTAGGTTAGTAGGTTTTTAATAATTAATCAACATTATATTCAAGATCACCTTACCTAGTTTTAAAGAAAATTTTAAAGATATAGACTAGAATAAGCGGGAGGGGGCTTCATGCGCACTAGGAAAGTAAGTTAGAGGAATCAACAAGTGTGGTAAAATGCTAGCGTAGCTACCCAGTGAGGGAGTAAGTAGTTTCTTAGGCAAATACATTGAGCTTAGATGATTTAACCCTGACCTAGCCACTTCCCCTAAAAAGAGTAATGTATGTTTACAGACAAGTAAAAAAAAACTTACGCCTAACCCTGTTTTCAAGTTTAAGTTGCGCAAATGTGAATTTCCTTAGACTCTCCTTGACAAATGTTTGGTTGATGCATATTCAATTATACAGGATGGTTAGGAATCAAGGAAATTAAGGTAGAGGGGCATCGTCATAGGGACCTCCAACACTGCCACCACCATCGCCTGAATTAGCTCTCATTCTGCATTCTATGGAGGCCATAAATAAGACTTTAAAGGGGCATCAATTAGCAGGGATCGAATTGGATCCCCCACCATCTAGAATGGGTAATCCTGAAGCATCGAGGGATTCAGGGGGAGGGCCTCCACTCGAAGACATCACTAGAGAACTATAGAATATCAAACTTCCAGAGTTTGTCGGGGGTCATGCCAGTGAACATGGAGATGCCTGGTTGGAAGGAATGACAAGATGTTTCTCCTTAAGAGACTATGCTTCCACATCAAAGGCAAAGATAGCAATATTTTAGTTAAGGGACAATGCCTTGAACTGGTGGGGCAACCTGGAGAGGAAGTTGCACCTTACCCCAGACATCGTCTCTTGGGAAATTTTTGAGGAAAGTTTCTGGAGGAAATATCTACAAGCTTACTACGAGGAACAACAGGTGGGAGCATTTCATGCTCTAGTACAGGGGAACACGACCATGGAAGAGTACGAGATCAGGTTCATAGAGTTGGTGAAATATGTTTCATACATGGATAATGACCAACGACAGGAAGAATGCTTTGTCTATGGGTTAAACCCTAATATAAGGGACATGGTACGGATGTGGAAATCGTCTTTACTAGAAGAAGCAGTTGAAAATGCACGTTATGATGAGTAACACATGAGCTTAAATGGAGGTAGGTGATCGACCTTTCCACATCATCTTGGGTTCATGGGGAAGGCTCCTAGGACCTTCTCCAGGGGAGGGAGCTATAGACCACCTCCTTATGGTAATAGAGTCACGCCAAGGACAGTTTCCATATGTATTTCAATGGCATCAAGTGAAACATTCCCCTCTTCACTAATGACACAGGCAGGTTCATGACTTTCTCAGGGAGCAGCTAGTAGGGTTAGGGGTTCCAGGGGAAGGAACTCATTTCATAGACCGTCACAGAGAAATTCACAGGTTCAATATCGTGTTACATGTTGGGGATGTGGAGGAACCCATTACCAACGTGACTTCCCATAGTTGCAAGAAGGATTTTTGCATAGAAAAGGAAAGGCCCCGATGGGAAGAGCAAGTGGAAGCCACCAAATTTATGAAGCAGTTAATAATCGCCAGGCAAAACATCAATCCACGGTGGTGGAATCATCAGGTATGCTAAATCATATCAATGTTAAAATTTTATTTTATTTTGGTGCTATAGATAGTTTCATTTCACCACCTGCATTAGAAAAGAGTGGGTTGGAAGCCTACGAGCACGACGACTTTAAACAAGTCGAGATGCTTTGGGGGAAAAGAAAGTGGTAGGACAAAGCATTGACAATTGTCTAGTAGACTTGGGAGTGTGTACTACCAGGTTGAAGGTATATGCCACTGCTCTTGGGATGTGTGACCTAATCATTGGAATGGATTGGTTAGAAGCCCATCGAGCTATGGTAGATTGTTTCGCAAAAAGGGTGCTTTGTGTTGACGATGAAGGAAGGTTAGTGGAGATCCATGGTGTATGGAGAAAGGTGTCTCTATGATTTATCTCAACTTTTAAGGTTAAGAGGTGAATGAGGCAAGGGTGTCGAATTTATTTAGTGGAAGCAGTGAATGAAAGGAAAGGACCCTCCTTGGATCAGTACCCAGTATTGTCAGAGTTTAAGGATGTTTTTCCGAATGAGTTTCTAGGGTTACCTCCTGAGAGGGAGCTTGATTTTACTATTGAGTTAAAAGCTGGTATAGAACCAATTTCCAAGACTCTGTATAGGATGATAGTGCTAGAACTTTGTGAGTTGCAAATGCAGCTAAAAGAGCTACTCTACTTGGGGCTAATAAGGCCCAGTGTCTCACCTTGGGGTGCACCAGTAATTTTTGTGAAGAAGAAGGATGGTTCCTTATGACTGTGTATAGATTACAAATACTTGAACCATGCTACAGTGAAAAATAGGTACCCAATGCCATGAATAGATGACCTCTTTGATTAGATGAAAGGAGCAGTGGTATTCTCAAAAATTGATTTACAATCAG
>JZKD02S1351026.1:49180-110982 GCA_000966675.3 Picea glauca
TAGAATATTGGGGCTCAACAACAAGAGCATCTAATAGACCCATTAAGGGAACAACACGTCACTTCAAGGAATAGAACATGGGTGGGGAGGGAAACACTCCTCCACATAAACCACTCGGTATAAACCCAATTGACAATAATCAATAGATTGTACAAGTAATAAATTTTAAATAATCTTCGTTGATTTTATTTACCTGTGTGTCGATTTCAGTGCAGAAGGTTGTGTTTACCGCAATATTTTTCTGTGCTCAACCACGACATCATAACCTTTTTTGAAAGAAATCTTGAGCTCTTCTGGTGTTGAAGCTTCTTTAAACTCCAAGCCCTGTAATTTTGCATAACATGAATTTTGCTTATTCTGTGCAATTAATTTAAAAATTTTAACAATATATTATTTGTATGCAATTGATTTTTTTGTACTTATAATTCTTGCGTCCAATTTCGAGTAACCACCCGGGCCAAGTTTGTGCTGCAAATGGTTTTTTATCCAATTCATGGTGGATTTGGATGTGTCTGGGAGCCAGTATTGAAAAGTTTGAAAAACATAATTAGATGTCATAATGAAGATAAAGCACCATAATTACATTATTAGAAGTTTTGCATACCTTCCTGATCCAGGTGGTGTCTTTCCTTGTTTTCATAGTGTCTTCTCCTTTGCATCATAAATTAGGGCCTTCCACACCATGTCTGTAATCATTGGAGGATGCTCATACTTAGGGTTATTTTTTATTTGAACCCTATATTGGTCCCGCATATTTTTTAAATGTTCACCTGCTTTTGAGGTGACTCGGGATTTGTTGAAGGTTCCCTCACCGAACATGCCAACCAACTTGTTAATGAGTTGATATTTTAAATTGGAAATTTGGATATTCCACCTTTTTCATATGGTTCCCCCAAACATATCCAAATTCAACTCATTGATCCATTTATAAAAAATATTGTTTCCTACAAAACAATATTATCGTTAATTTAAAATAATCGCACATTATTCGAAAATTTCAATTAAATTGTACATAATAATTAAAAATAATAATTATTAAATACCTGGAAGCATTTGTATTTCCATGGGGATCATGTCATCATCTACCAAAAGGTAATCGATAGTGTTCCTATGCTAGTGATACGAGAAGAGCCAGGAAAGCATGCTTCAATATTTCCAATGTCACTTTCTACATCCACGAGATCCCCTTCACATTCTGGCATGTGAGGGGGTGAACTACCGACATTGGCATTGGTGGGTGTATCGGTATGGCTACCACTATGATTCGGTGTCGGTGCACCAATGAAATCTGTACCAACATCGAGCTCTGCATGCACATACTCATGATCCATTACCTGCAAAAACTCCTGTAAAATTAATGATTTTTTTATAAAGGACTTGTATGAGTATAAAAATTAAAATCCTAAATAAATAAATGGGATAATTAAATATGTTTCTTACCCCATATTGGTGAATCTGATGCACCAACAATTTCATTCTTTCATCTTCCTCCTGTGTCCACGATTCAGTCATAATCAAATAAGTGTGTTCCATGTTTAATTTTTTAACAATCTTCTTTGTTGTTTCCATAGGGGTGAGAGAGGCATAAATTGCTTCTTCATTAAGGTCTTCCTTAGGAGGAGGTGTGGAATGCACTAAGGCTCGTTCCTTTCCCGTTTCACCCTAGGAAAATGTATGAAAAATAAAGTTAGTTCATGAATATTAGGCATGGGACAAAAACAAGGCATGCTAAAAACATCAAAGTAAAGAGTGACTAAAGAACATAAGGAGTGATTTGTGTGGAAATTGCAGTGACTTAGAACATGCATGTCAATATATTACAGCAAATGATAATCATAAAATAGAAGTCAATGATTACAGTTTGGGTAAAATAGTATACGTACCGCCCCCATAATAGCAATGTGTGTATCTATTCTATTCAAATTGTAATCAATCAACAACTCCTCCCCTGGAGCTATTGATTTTATTGCACATAAGAATACACGATTTCCATCATGCCCCTCAAATACACAATAGGGTTTCTTATTTGTGGTCATGGATTATGTACTATTTATAAACCCTACAATATTCCTCATTGTTTTTGGTCTTCCATAAATATACATAGATTCTCCTTTATGTTGATCATTGTCTTTTAGCTCTGTATAATTTAAATCCACGCCATATATCCACATACTTTTTGTATATTGAACTAGTCGTATCCAATATTTGTAGATGTAACAGGGCCTAACATAATCCATTAATTCAATTATTCCATCGTAACATACCTTTATGTCATCCATGGAAAATATCCCCAAACCATGTAATGACAATGGAGCAATGTGGTATATCCTTTCGTTGATGCAAACATTAGTGTTTATTTGAGGAATATACTTGGGTACCCATCGTTTCACTAAATGTTTGTACCTCAAGCGAACCTCGATGTCATATATTATCTCATCATCATTAGAACATGACCCCCCTTTAGCAAGAAACAATTCCATGCATCTATCAAACATTTTACTGATCTTCTCACCTCTAGTTGATCTTCTCCTGTTATACCTACTAGATGTATTTCTTTCGACCTCTATTCTCCCTTAACTTCTCTCATTCGACGAAGATAGATCTGAAAAATACATGTTTGGTTGTAGATCCTATAACACTCCATAAAATTACACAAATAGTAAAAAAATGTCAAATGCTGAAAAAAAATTATTTTAGCAAAACAACGGGCTCAAGAAGAGAATTAGTATCCACTAACAGATGGAATCATGAAATCCATTTGATGTTTATCCATCCATTTAGAGTGGAAATGAGGAATCTCATGGAATATGACCTTTCCAATTAGGGAAGAGTTTTATTCCAATAAAATATCATAATCGTATAGGAAGCCATTGGACTTCCACCTAGACTAATAAATACAATGTGGAGGCTTCTTTAGTGGAAAATTATTCATTTTGTTTAGTAAAAATGACTAAGGTGTTTTGAAACATTCAAGGGCCATGGGATATCACTTCATGACAATGCTTTTCTTCTTCAAAGGAGAATAAAAAAAAACCCTTAGCTAGGCTATAGATGTCATGTCCCCTCCCAAATAACCCCTAGAGGGGAGGGACACACTAACTTAGGGGGGTCCCCATAAGCCACAGTCCCAAGGGTAAGTGGGGAGACGCAGGTACAAACTAAATAATAATCTGCTGAGCCAAATTTATCCACCATGCACATGAGATCCAACCTAATTCTAGCCTCAAAACTAGGAGGGTCGACTTTAACCTTCAAGGAGAAATCATGCTAAGGAAAGGATATAAATAGGAGTAGGATTCATTTGACAAGGGGCAACTCAAATTTGATTGGTGCTTCTATCTAAAATTGGGAGGCGTTACCTCATTCCTATAATCGGGTTGTTTAAGTACCCCTTTTTTATGCTGGATTTCGATGATTCTATCTCACCCTAGCTCAACACACTTCAATTCTAGAAACAATCACCCACTGTGCAGGTTTATTCTAAGGTCAAGGGTTGGATTTCTTACATAGGCTTATGTATAGAATTGAGGGAGGGAAGAGACTACTATGGATTGGTGGACTGTGCATGGGAGGGTAGATCGAGCACACTCTAGCACACTCTATTTGTATTTGGTTTCAATGCTTACTTGTCTTCTTGAGGTGCCAAGAACAATTACAAAACAATGGAAAAAAAACACTGCAATTTTGTTGTGCCAACATCGACCGTCCACTTTGTATTTCTATTAAACACAATTCTTTAAGTTCCTTGTGACAATTGAATAACACATCTTGTATGTTTGTAATATCCAACCTTGCAATTGTTCAATATCAAATCTACACATTCAAAATAGATCCACATGGGGGGAATCACATGGGGTCTAAACAAAGAAAAAATAGATCCATTCTCTATAAATATGATTAAGGAAGATCACACTCAACAAACAATGGCAACAATACAAGAAACTATGAATTGAGTTATGGGTGGTCTAAACATAATTGAATAGAAGTCCAATACACATAATTATCATTTCCAATGATCAATAAATAGAAAGTAGTAGAGTTCTTACATGAGAATATATTTTCTATATTTTGGGTTCGAAGAGAGATTGTAACATATCAACGCCCCCCAATTAACATTGTATTCCTGGGTGAGTGGAAAATAACCTCTTAAGAGGGTTTAATAATGGTTGTCATTGCAAACTTGATATATTGTTTGGATAATATTACTGTTGGTTTGGATAGTAGTTACAGCTCAATATTTAATGACTTCAGGATAAAACTAAAGACCATATGGCTAGGGCCATACTAAGTGGACACATTCTATGAAAATGGCCTAGTCAATATCAAAACAATCGATAAGAAAAAATACCCCTCATAGTCAATAGTTGCAGACTCAAATTCTACAAGAAGCCAATGACAAAAGAGGAGTTCACTAATCTACTCCAAAATTAACAAATAAATGTGGTTGGAAACATCAATTCTCCTAACCATTATGATTGACAAATTCCATTGGAAAAAAAAAGGAAGAAAAAAGAATCCCATGATGAAAACCTCATTGAGGCATCAAGGATAGAAATATGTTTGAAAGCCTTTTATGAGGTGTTAGGACATAGATTAAAATTCTAAAATAAAATAGTTTATTTATTTCTTTTTATTTCTTTTTTCTTTAAATTAAACTTTTTCATTTTTTGTAACACATAATTTTAAATTATTTTAATTTTTATTTTCAATTTTAGGATTATGATTATTTTTAATTTTAATATAGGATTTGCAATATAATTTTATATAGGTTTTATTATATTGTTTTTTGAAGTTCTAATTTTTTGTTATAATGTGTCGGGGTGCATGCGATATACACCATAGATCTGAAAGGAGCAGATTATCTATGGCATTCGTGTTTCAACTTAAATGAGATTCAATAGAGTTACTCATGTGTGATGTGACATCACCAAGAAATACCACCAGAGCAATGTGTTAGGATGATAGACCACCTCGCGACTTAACAAACTACTCTCAATACCATTTTATCATCGCGCATAGTGCATTTAGTGAAACCACTCACCATTTTCGAAAAAACCACTGGTTTTTAGGTAAATAATCATGTTTCCATTTAAATATTCATAATTAGTCCCGATTTTAGCTTAATTAATCATGTTTGTAAATAGTTTAATAGATACAAAAAAACCCAAAAAACCCTTGTTCATTTGTTTTCTTGTCCATATTCGACTATTATTGTTATGAGAATGGGGAATCTTCGTTAGAGAACAATCTTATCACTAATTTCGTCGGTAAGACTACAATTCATGACAATCAAATATTCTGAGTAAGATCACAGATACCTTTTTTATTTCTTGATTAGGAAAATGTCAAAGCTTACAAAAGCAAATCAACCCAAAACCCTACCGAATGTAGAAGTATGTTTAGATGATAGATATGCCCAGATATTCAATACTAAGGTATAATTTGATTTATTTGAACTACATAAACTGGACCAAACTAGGTATACAAAGTTGAATGATTTTTTCAATGCTTTGGGTTCGAACCTAGCCCAATTTCTTGTCCCGCAAGTGTATAATTTCCATGAATTTGTGCATTGGTGTGAACAGAGATACATTGCTTCTACCAAAATATTTGAAACTAAGAATGGAACATTATTGTTTGATATTAATCATGATTTTGTTTCACATATGCTTATAGTTTTTGAATTCAACGATGGTCAAGTTATTAAAGAAGAATCCATAGTAGTCAATTTCAAACAATTAGGTGTACAGGAACGTCATTCTTTTATGAAATATATTTTGAAAGATAACACATGTATCTTCCATGAACATGAGACCTATCAAACCAGTGTCTTTGTCCCAAATGTACTGGAAATCATATGTATGATATGCTTAGTTTTAGGGTATGAATCTGATGAGACTATTGATATGATTATTCTAGGATTTCTTAGAGAAATTTTTCCTCCTACTACCGAAGTAATGGTGAAATTCTACATTGCACAATTCATATCAGAATCCATTCATGAGAAACTTAAGATTTTTCCTCTAAATAAATCTTTTTGTTTACAATCATATTTAGTTCACTTACTTGTTTTTCAGAGACTGCAAAATTTCCAGAGTTTGTACTTGGAAACTGAAAATGAGGTTAGTGAGCTTACTTTGGTTATTAACTAGACTCCTATAATCATAAGTAACCCTAAAAATGAGGGTTTCTCTCTTTATGTAAACTCCTTAATGTCTATAGTTTATAACCTTATGCATGAACAAAGTCCTCCTAGGATTTTCCCAGAGATTAAAATCATGCTACATGAATATACAGAGACCCAATTAGGAATTAGTTTATTTTCAAAGGTTATACAGAAATAAGGATGTATGGTGTAGATCTCAAACCTTTTAAGTTGCCAATTTTCTTAACCGTGAGAATGTGTTTTTAGAATTCATAAGGAAAAGTTTTAATGTGGATGAAGTTCAATTTATTCCCAAAATAAAAAAGACTAACTTTAATCCAAAATGGGAGATTGAACCTTTCATTATGCATACCAAGTCATCTTTACAGATGGTAGAAACAATGCTACAAGAATTGTGTTTTGAGCAAGGGACACCTTGGAAATATGACACTTTAGGGGTTATAAGAAACAAAAGATTAGAGCTTCAGATCACAACATATGAACATCAAAGCGATCCAGATCTTGATAGATTAAGAATATGAATCATTGGGATGAAGTACAAAGTTTTCTTTGGAGTCATAAATAGAAATAAATTCAATCAACTCATGAAGAAAATATTGAGACACCTCAGCAATAGGAAAAAATATTGAAAAGAAATGTGAATCAGCAGTTCTAAGATGATTTGGGACCAGAGAATGAGAAATCAAATAAGAAGCTAAAATTTCATGTTGTCATAGATGATGTTTTAGAGCAAGAATCTCAATTTGAAGTAGGGGCAATGATAAAGACTTAGAAGGAAGTTTTCTATTCAATTGATACTCTTCCATCAATATTCATGAAGCCACGAGAAGAGGGGTCAGCATATATCAAGCCACAAAGCATATTTTCCAATTTTGAGAATATGAGAAACAAAAATGAATAGATCAAAGAACTTGGGAACCAAAAATTGAACCAGGATGCTTTAGATAAAATATTGTTATCAAGAATGGATTTTGAAAAAGGAAGGTTGTATTTCACAATTTTAGAATGAGTTGGTACAAGCATTCAAGGATAAAACAATTATAAGGCAACTAATTTTTCTTTAAATCTTGATGATATTTATTTACCATATAAAATGGGCTTACATAATTAGATAGGTGATATGGTCACTAGAGATATTATGAAGACTACTCTTATCTTGCAAAGATTGCAAAAATTGAATAGTTAGCATAAGCAACAATTGAAGTAGGAACAAACAAGCTCAATAGTGAAGTATATGAGAGTAGAAGATTTAGAGAAAAAGTTAGTTAAAATGAGGGATGATGCTACAAATGAAGAACCTATTCAAAAGATGGAAAGTGCCAAGGATAATGAAATTGTTATCTTGAAAAATAAATTAAAGTTGTGTGATGTGGATCATGTGCAAACTCCATAAATTTTAGCTATCCAAAAGGAGAAAGAGAAGTTGATTGAAGTTATAGAAAAACTAAATGAACAAAATAGATCCCTACAACATCAAATTCAAGTGTTAAAACAAGGAATTACCTCATCATATTCAAGTAGCACATTAGTAGACAACTCAGAAGATCTAGTTAAGGCACTAATTGATTTGAATGCTAAATAAATTGAACAAGAAGAATCAAGAAGAACAATTTCAACCTACGAAACTGAAATTAAGCTTTTGATAGATCATATTGGAGAGAAGGAAAAGCAATTAAAGAAGGTACAGGGGGGGGAATAAAATTTGCAAGAAGAATTTGATACATTGAAAAGTAAAATTTTTGGTAAATATCATTTGATGGGGGCAAGACACTTAATTTGGGATAAAATTATAGAGTAAATAAATAAATTGTGGAAAAGCTTTATAATTATGGAAGAAGAGGCTTCCTTGGCTAGAAATGTTGAAAAGGAGGTTGAAACTGTAGAACCAGAATTAGGGAATAAGACTAAAAGTGTTAACAAGATTATCAAAGTGCTTAAATCCAAGAAAAAAGAATAATTAAATCAAATTTGGGTTAAAGACAGAATGAGTATGATCAGGGAAGTTGAAAAATTCCTTAGTAAAAGGAACTTAATTCAACAAGTTCAAATCAAACTTGTTCACCTCCAAAGAAATGTACAATGGTCTCACTACAAAAAGATTTTAGACATGGGATTACCTGAGTACTATGGTAAAAGGGGTAATTTTCGTCCTTTACCAGAATATCAACAAGTATTGATTTCAGTAGAGGAAAATTCAAATAAGTTTAAAGGAGCCACAAGGATGTTAAAAGGACAAACTATTGTTGAGATTTTAGACAATGACTTATTTTTACTAAGTCAATTAAGGAATTTGTTTGAAACTTCCCCAGCATTTGAAGAATATACCGAGCTAGAGAAAGTATATAAAAGGATGATATCATTTAAATACCCTTCAATTGAGGAATGGGAATGTATTTTACATCTAAAACTTCAATGATATGGTTAACAACTTGGAGCAAAATCAAGGATTCCATATCTATTCCTAGGATTTTTGGATTTCATTTGTTTATTTTTGTAATTTTGACCTAAGACTAGGGAAGTTGTAACCAATTCAGTTACATATTTTGTATCTAAAAAATAATAGTTAAAGAATGTAAGAGGGGACTTATGGGCCAACAGTGTAATTGTGACATTCAAATAAGAAAGAGTTTTTTCTACAAAATGGGAGAAATTCTAATTTTTCATTTATCATGTATTGTTTCCTTGTGTAATTTCTTTCATATGTTATCACTTATACTACAATTTTCTATGAAATCATTTATGTTGGTAGATCTGTAATTCAGTACAACATATTTTATAGAGACATAAAATCTACGGTCATGGTACATTATTTCCTCTAGTTTACTGTGAATGAACTAAGACATGTATTATGATTTTATTTAGTTGATATTTATATATATATATATATATATAATCCACAATATTAATGATTTTTATGTTTTTCTTCTATTAATGTAAGAATTTGGATTTATCTGGGTTGAATGCCCAATTTTTTGCTTTGATTTTGTATTTTCAAAAATATGCCATTTGTATCTGATATTTTAAAATTGATTTGATAAACGAATTCCTGCTTCTCTTTTTTTGTTCATAAATTGTTAAATTGTTTGAAGGAATTGTGGTAAAAAAGAATCCATTTAGCAAAGATCTTTATTTGTGAGATGCTCTAGAATTGATTGTTGAGACACAAGCAATCAGGAACAACATGAGGCAAGAAAATCTATGAAAAATGAAAATTCATCATGGTGAAAACCTATACATGAACCGTGATGTAGATCATTGTTGAAAACCAGTGATGGCTCTAATGCCTCGATGAAAATAAAAGAAAAAARAMAATGAAAAATGGTTGACCTTTTTCATTTTTGTAGGTATACAAATCACCCAGGTATAATCCTACATCAACTTAGGAAAATAATCATTCAAMTGAAKCTCAAAGGATCTCCARATGCAATCAAAACTTTAGTCAAGACTATGTATTCAATTTTACTCCATCGTTCCATTTTTGCATACATCAAGTTTCAAAGATTATCAAATTTGGAAGGGTGAAGTGTTCCTCTTTARATTGCATCAACCACCATCAAACAAAATATTTGATGAACAATGAAAAAAAMAATCTACATTAACTATCATATTGCATCATCTACAACAATTTTGAAAATAACAAGAAGAGAAAATAACATATTTCCAGTTAAGATTTCTCTACATATCTCTAGGTCAACTATCAAAAGGGGCATTTGCATTCAAGAGAAACTTATTTCCATAAATCAAAATGTGCATAAGGTAATTTTTTTCAAAGAAATATCAATAATACAACAATAAGTAGAGATATTATATATCAAACTTACATAGGTTTCAATCTTACAATGTTCATCCGCAATTAATCATCGGTAAGTTTCCAAGTGCATACCTTTCAATACATTTCAATACTACAAAGTAGACAAGGAAACAAAGTATGTTGGAAACAAAAAATTCAGACTTCAAAACTTCTTAAAGGAGAACATTCCCATCTAACTTTTATGAAAACATTTAAGAATCTTACTCTCAAGCCCTTGATTACTGTAATGTACCCAATGCACATATGAGCAACATTACATGCGAAAACTCATTAAATTATTAAGATTTATTGCTAATCAAATTCATGTAGCTTACCAGCTACAAATCACACACATATTTGACCATTTGACTAATCCTACAGTTCTAAATGCATCTAACAGTGTATATTAAACATGAATATAATTGTTCAAGCCATAAAAAACACACAACGTCCATATAAATTATTTACACAATGAAATTTAACATAAGAACATAACATAAACACTTATTTATTAATGATTAACCAACTGGATGCAAACAAAGGATGAACCACCTCGTCGTAGGCATTGTTTATCATTGTCTCTCATTAGAAAGCCACCCCCAAGATGAGGCTATGATTCCATAAGGAGATCTGACTCACTAGTTATCCACTCTCCACACAGAGCAACCCCAAACCCATGTTCTAGTCTCACAACAGTTCCAAAGCTCCAACTTTCTCTTTTCCCCACAAACTTCACTACCCAAGGAATGTACCCCCTTCATTTATCATAGTCCCTCGGGTTGTACCATTCATTTATCAGGGCCACTAGTGCATTCGGTTGGAAAAGATTCACTCATATGGGAACTCTAGGAACTCTAGGTTGTTTGATGTTTTCTCATAGCATCCTTCACAAGGCTCTGAGATATTTCCTCAACATGAAAACTCACCATAGGATTATAACCCGATTTACTAGCACACGGGCCTCTATCTCAGCATAAAAACACAGCCAAACAATGGCTACCTTCAAGTATTCTCTAGACCAGGGGATGATTTTAGGGGCTAAATTTCTCTCATGGGCTAATTTTCCATGGTTTTTCCAAAAACGAGATTCGCTATTTTAAAAATGATTTGCCCAAATTCTATAGGATAAAATTATTTTACCTTAAAAATTGCCAAAAATTTATAAAAATTGTATAAAATACTTAGAAATTTGAATATTTTGACAAAAATATTGCCAAACATTTATAGTTGACATATGAAGGATTAGTAACATTCGCCAAGGCTTCTACATTTTAAAATAAATTTCCAACCTTAAAATCATCCATGGGGCCCATGGTTGGTCCTCTTCCCAACCCCCTGCCCTTCTTTGCTACCCAAAATCTCTATGTAAAATATGTTCCCTATTATGCATACGAATTTCATATTCTTCCTTACTTTCTTGACTCACACTCTTCTCAAGGATGATTGTAAATCAGCCCATTGTCTCTAATAACTATGGGATGTGACCACTCACACCCACCCTCTTACACGAGTTTAATGATTGTACTCTCATACACTCAATAATCAAATAGAAGGTTATACACAAAGATAATAATTTCAAGANAATCTACATTAACTATCATATTGCATCATCTACAACAATTTTGAAAATAACAAGAAGAGAAAATAACATATTTCCAGTTAAGATTTCTCTACATATCTCTAGGTCAACTATCAAAAGGGGCATTTGCATTCAAGAGAAACTTATTTCCATAAATCAAAATGTGCATAAGGTAATTTTTTTCAAAGAAATATCAATAATACAACAATAAGTAGAGATATTATATATCAAACTTACATAGGTTTCAATCTTACAATGTTCATCCGCAATTAATCATCGGTAAGTTTCCAAGTGCATACCTTTCAATACATTTCAATACTACAAAGTAGACAAGGAAACAAAGTATGTTGGAAACAAAAAATTCAGACTTCAAAACTTCTTAAAGGAGAACATTCCCATCTAACTTTTATGAAAACATTTAAGAATCTTACTCTCAAGCCCTTGATTACTGTAATGTACCCAATGCACATATGAGCAACATTACATGCGAAAACTCATTAAATTATTAAGATTTATTGCTAATCAAGTTCATGTAGCTTACCAGCTACAAATCACACACATATTTGACCATTTGACTAATCCTACAGTTCTAAATGCATCTAACAGTGTATATAAAACATGAATATAATTGTTCAAGCCATAAAAAACACACAACGTTCATATAAATTATTTACACAATGAAATTTAACATAAGAACATAACATAAACACTTATTTATTAATGATTAACCAACTGGATGCAAACAAAGGATGAACCACCTAGTCGTAGGCATTGTTTATCATTGTCTCTCATTAGAAATCCACCCCCAAGATGAGGCTATGATTCCATAAGGAGATCTGACTCACTAGTTATCCACTCTCCACACAGAGCAGCCCCAAACCCATGTTCTAGTCTCACAACAGTTCCAAAGCTCCAACTTTCTCTTTTCCCCACAAACTACACTACCCAAGGAATGTACCCCCTTCATTTATCATAGTCCCTCGGGTTGTACCATTCATTTATCAGGGCCACTAGTGCATTCGGTTGGAAAAGATTCACTCATATGGAAACTCTAGGAACTCTAGGTTGTTTGATGTTTTCTCATAGCAGCCTTCACAAGGCTCTGAGATATTTCCTCAACATGAAAACTCACCATAGGATTACAACCCGATTTACTAGCACACGGGCCTCTATCTCAGCATAAAAACACAGCCAAACAATGGCTACCTTCAAGTATTCTCTAGACCAGAGGATGATTTTAGGGGCTAAATTTCTCTCATGGGCTAATTTTCCATGGTTTTTCCAAAAACGAGATTCGCTATTTTAAAAATGATTTGCCCAAATTCTATAGGATAAAATTATTTTACCTTAAAAATTGCCAAAAATTTATAAAAATTGTATAAAATACTTAGAAATTTGAATATTTTGACAAAAATATTGCCAAACATTTATAGTTGACATATGAAGGATTAGTAACATTCGCCAAGGCTTCTACATTTTAAAATAAATTTCCAACCTTAAAATCATCCATGGGGCCCATGGTTGGTCCTCTTCCCAACCCCCTGCCCTTCTTTGCTACCCAAAATCTCTATGTAAAATATGTTCCCTATTATGCATACGAATTTCATATTCTTCCTTACTTTCTTGACTCACACTCTTCTCAAGGATGATTGTAAATCAGCCCATTGTCTCTAATAACTATGGGATGTGACCACTCACACCCACCCTCTTACACGAGTTTAATGATTGTACTCTCATACACTCAATAATCAAATAGAAGGTTATACACAAAGATAATAATTTCAAGAATGTGGGTTGGATTAATACCCATGAATAATTCCCCCTTGGACCCCTCTCTCTTATGGAATCATATCCCCCCATCATTCTTCACCTCTTCCATATTGCAGCCAACAATTATTGCTTTTATTAATTATTTCAATTTTCATAATATGAAAATCATCTGTTGGCCACATTAAGTTAGTATAGGCTATTCAGCCCAATGCATCGGCTCACCATCCTAGCTCACATTTATAAATTTACAATTGTAATTCAACAGGATTAGAACTAGGGATGTTACATCGCCTCCCCCTCACTTTTGCACCATCCTTAGTGCACAACACCCAACAGGTGTAATTTCATTTTACAATTTTGGCTCCCCATCCAATAATCAACATATAGGCTCTCTAGCCTGAAATCACACAAGAATTCTAGCCTAAGAAAATTACATAGGCACTATGGCCCCAATACAACATATACATAGGCACATCCAGGCCCCAAAATCACAAATATAAAGACATTGTGGCCCGAAACATATACATAAGCCACTACCATTCTCCTACAACTATCCCGATTTCCACCGGCTCTCTTCCCATTGACCTCCCAACCCAAGGAATATTTTGTTTATGCTTGAATCCATTAGGACCGAAATGGAAACCTCACGAGGATGTAAATCCCCCTGCATTTTTATAGAGGTGGTACTCCTCTTTAAGGTTTTCTTAGGACTGTAAATTTTCAGAATATGGGACTTTGGAGAAGTTCATCGTGGTAATCAAAGAAATATAAAGGTCGCAAGAAAAAATAAAAGGAAAATGCTTTTGTTTTCTATTTAGAGAAATTTCTTGAGAAATGACTAGGAACCACATACTTCATACATTTGAAGAAGATAAGAAAAATTTCCTCACATCCACCATAGTTAAAATAGAGATTTCTAATCACATAAAATAAAAAGAAGATGATCAGCATGCTTAAGAGAACTTTAACAGAGTGGACACATGGGTAGCTCAAATAAATATAATGATAGATCAATCCCAAATACTTTATACTAAAAAATCAGAGTTACAAAGCACAGTCGAAACTGATCCTGAAATAGGTCTCTTGAAATTTCTAAAAATTATATAGTTTGTTACATATTCTTTGAAATTTAAAATGTGTTTGTCTTAAAGACTGGGATTGGGGCTCTCGCGGAACATAAAGAAAATATACACAAGAATTAAGCTTGTAGAAGGAGGATGATGGGTGGTAAAATAACAACAAGACCTGGAAAGAAGAAAAGAGAAGTTATCAGACTTTGGTTAAACCTTTCTATTCAAAGAAGCAGATTAATTGCATGAAGGAACTGATAAAGAAAGAAATATGTGATCAACATAAACTTACTATGATGGTCTCTCATTCCTTTACTTTCTTTTTGTGTCCTTTTATTGTCTTCATTAATGGTTCTATGAACCATCTCAACTTTTTCTTGCCCCTCGTTGGTCATTTTTTTTATTTCTTTCTTGAACCATTCTTCAATATAACTCTCCATTGGTGCCACGTTTATCTCATGTTGGATTTTTATGTTGAATAGCTCACCCTCCAAGTCTCTCAAATCAAGGGAAATACCATGTAATGCTTCCTTAATGTCCTTATTTTTCATGGAGTAGTCCACTAGCCAATTGTATATGCCATCCTAATCATATTCAAGTATACCATAGAACGTTTCAACTGACAACCCTTTAAAAATATCAACTTGATCGTCAAACTATTTCTTTGTTCGGAACAATGAGTTGAAGATTAATTTTGGGTCTTGTACTTCATTAGTACTTCTAGATAATTCTATATCCATGAGACTCTTGAATAGTTCTTCCCTCTTTGATATAGCTTGGTTGCATGCTTGAACAATATTATTCAATTTTTTTTATATTTTATTTCCAACTTGCGTTCAACTGTTTTATCTAACTTAGGGAGGGAAGATCCTCCTCTTTTCTCCTTAGTTCTGTCATGTTGGAAAATTTGTTTCCAAAGGGTACTATAGCATCAAGGTAAAACCTTTCTTCATTCTTCAGGTTGGCTTGCAAATACTCATGGAAGGCATGCACCCTCAAGCCAAAAGAAACAATGTTTTTCAAAATTTCCCATGACTCTGTGACCAATGCCATTCTTTTATTAATGTTTATTTCTACATAGCTTCTGGCTGATGTAAGTAGGCTTGAAGATCCTTTCAATTTAGCAGTGGGTATGGTGGTTCTGACTATTTTCAAAGGATTGGTAAGAAGCGGAAGAGGAATTAAGGCATCCTCCAGTTCCTTGATCCTTTCTTTCAATTTCATGTTTTCTACTTCAAGGCCACCAATGGAGTCATCCAGAGCATCCTTGGTTACTCTGTGAATTTTAGAAATTTGGGAAGGTTGCATATCTCTTAGGTAAACCTCTAAATGATATTTTCCTTTCTTATTGTTCATATCACCTTTTTCAATAATCAATTTTTTGGATTCTCTGTCAAAGACAATGCTATGAAAAGAAAATGGATCTTCTTCATTGAAGGTCTCATTCTCAATGATTTCCAATGATGAATTCTGATGGGCCATGTTTCTTGATTGATCAATGGAAGGAAACATTTTCTTGATATTTTCCTTGTGCTCCATGTATTCAAGAGACAATTTGTTGATATCATGTTCTATGTGATGGTCTTCTTCCTCTTGCACAACATTTTTCCTCTTTTTTCTCAGAGGAATCTTGTGGGAGCTCTCATATTTTCTCGGAGGGGGATTGTTTTCTCCTTCACCACTGGAACTATTGTTGGTAACTTTCTTGGTTGGGTGGGCCACTGGAGCATTTATCTGAGATGCGGTAGTTTTAGGGTTAATAGTTGGGGACTAGGTGCTCTTCTTGTTGGGACCCTTTCCTTTCTACTTGTAAAACTCATTAGTACTAAGTATCATCTCCAAGTCACCAACATTGTGAGTAGGAGCACCCAAGTTGTTGTCTTCTTCTTCACTCAGAACAATATGAATAATTGAATTGTTGAATCCTACTTCCAACATATGTTCCACGAAAATTACGTTAGGGTCAAACGCCTTTATCTTTTCAATATATTTTATATTCACATTGTGGAAGTGGTTCACAAACTCATCGATTTTGACTATATTCCTGAATATAAAGTCTCAAATTTTCCAAGGCAAGGGTATGAATTAATTTTTTTGTTTCTCATGGAAAAAGTGCAGCCAACAATTATATCGCCTTGCTACTTCCATGATAAACATTTTATTAGATACATGGCATGGAAGAAAATAAGTATTTTCCTTGGAACCGCAAATCTTGATAACATTATGATTTTCCATCTGCTTCAACATCCTCTTTTTATCCAAGAATTTGTTTCCCTGGTCGAATATTTTGGGGGTATCTTTACCAAACAATAGTCCTTTGAAAATTGAAACAAAATCATTGTACACTTCATAAAAATGCAAAGAATCCTTATGTCTCCACAATGCTTAGTACCAAAAGGTAACTGGATCAAGTTCACAGTTCACCCTCTTATAGATAGACAATTCTGGAAATTGACAGCAATATGCTATCGCGAACACCAAATAAGAAGCCATGAAGAATTTCTTGTCTTTTTTGTGCTATGACAATTGGGAGGATATTTCAATGGAAATCAGTTTTCCCCAATAAAAAATAGCTTTCTCTTTAAATGTAAAATACTAATATAAAGAATCATTTGGGAAATGGTGGAGGTGCTTTCTTAGCATGTCATCCTATTAAACAACTAAGAAATTTCCCGAAAGGGGTTTTTAAACAAATTGACTTGAATCCCGGTAATTTCTTTTGGGAAAGTCACGTGATTCTCCAAGAACTCAGAAAAGAGGTCTAGGCCATTGTCATTCCTTTCTAGGAAATCCCTGTAATCCTCTCCTTTGAAGTTAAGTGTTAGCTCAGGGAGCTTCAACATCTTACAAAATATTTATGGTGAAAGAGAGATGGGGAAACGATCATAGAGTTGTATGATTCAATTACTTGGTATGTATTTCTAAATGCACCATGCACCCAATTATTTGCAATCGAATACTTCAGGGACACACCCTGTGCATGAAATTATGGATGTCCAGATCACTTCATTTTTAGCAGGAAGAGATGAATAGTAAGAATATGCTCTGGACCACTGAAATTTCTGGTCTTCATGCCCAAAAATATTCAAATTATCACCGCATAAATGTTGCATGTTGTTGTTTCCATAGGTTGACGTGAGTGTTATTCTAACCAGATAATATTTGAAATGAACTCTTGAGAGAGATAACAATAATATAATCTTTGGCAAATCGTGCTTTAATGTGGTTTAATGGGAAATAACCTCAATCCCTTTGCTTATTAATGACAATCTTTACAAAACCTGCATGATGAGTTATTAAAATTAAACCATACTAAATGCGTATTAGGAAAAGCATGAAGGTGGCGGGGTTGAACGAGAGTGATTAGGATTTGGGAAATTTTGTGAACCTACCAACTCGGGAACCCACGAACCAGTGGTTTCAAATGATTGAAAATAGGCTAAGTGTTGTACTGTAGTTAGTCAGACTCAATACAGGAGAACCAATATATTTAGGATCTTGGTACTCGTGACAATTCTGATGTTCATAATGTAGATCACAAATATTTGGGTGCAAAATGGATATCATGGAACTTGGAATATGAAATATTGAACCCACGAACCCACGATTTGAAAAAATGGTTAAGTACATAATAACAGGGTGGTCAGTCAGACTCGTGATATGGGACTATGGATGGAGGTGAATATTTGCGAGTCCGCCAACCCGTGAACCCACTATTTTTTGAGGAATGACTAAGTATAGTAACTAGAAAGGGAAAAGAGAAGGGAGAAAATAAAAGGGGAATAAGGGTAGGTATAGAAGAGGGAAAAGAAATGGAAAAAATAGGTTGGGAAAACAGAAAGGGGAGGGAAAATTTCGAAGAGAAAATTGATCTCAACATGGTGTTCCATTCATTTGTCAAGGTTGACCCAAGGAATGTTTCCCCTTTACTGTCCTTGGTCCCTCGGGCTGCACCATTCATTTATCAATGTCTCTCTGGAATAGGAAAATAGGAATCTCACTTCTGGGAACCAAAGGGACTCACTGATATGAAGAATATTGGTAAAGTAACTGGAAACATCCTTGTTTTTGTAGTTTAACACACATAAGAGTGCACTCTTTAGGCCTGACAACTTGGTTGTTCGACAATGAAACTCACATTAGAGTTCACTCTTCAGGCTTGAAAACCTGGTTCTTCGACAGTGCAACTCACACATGAGTTCACTCTTCAAGTCTGATAACCTATTTCTTTGATAGTGTAACTCACACTATATTTCACTCTTCAGGCATGACAACCTGGTTCTTTGACAGTGAAACTCACAAAGGAGTTCACTCTTTAGGTTTGACAACCTGGTTCTTCAACAGTGCAACTGACACTAGATTTCACTCTTTAGGCCTAACAACCTGGTTCTTCAACAGTGCATCTCACACAAGAGTTCACTCTTCAAGCCTAACAACCTGGTGCTTCAACAGTGCAACTCACCCTCTGGGCTCAGGAATCCCTTTCACTGTTATACAATTCCTCAGGAGATGCATCATTTTCCAAGGTGTTCTCACACAGACAAATGTGAACTTGATGTTAGACTTCCACTAGCAATACATAACATGTGTAAATCATCTCATTTGAATTACATGCATACAATTAGTATGAGACATCATCATATAATTATAAAATTTCAAATATGTTTTACACAGGAAAATAAAATTTCTCAAACATGAGTCTTTTTGCTCATAATTGTTTGGCTCTTGCAGCAATAGATATCAGTCTTCCTTATGGGCATACATAATTTCCATATCCAATACCATTCTGCCTACAATTTTCTCAATTCCATGCAGCCAAACAAATTATTAGTATATCGTAACAATTTTCAATTATTAATTTCTCAAATCTGGTTATACAGGAAAATAAAAATTCCCATGCATGAGATTTATGCTCATTATGTTCGATTCTTGAAACTGTAGATATCAATATTTCTTATGGGAATACATCATTACCATATCTAAGACCATTCTTCCTACAATTTCCTCAACTTTCTTGCAACCAAATAAGATTTTTAGCACTCATGCATATTTTTAGCGGTTCATGAAATGATATCAAAATTGTATCTACCCAACAATTCAATCATTTCCAACCATTATTCACACTAAAATGGAATTCTACCATTGATCATATTATCTAGAATAACATTATAATTCATTGTACATGCATTATCAACACATCAAGCTTTTCATAATGCAGTCAACTTTACTAATAAATACAAACAATGTGCCAATAAGCCCAGCTACATATACACAATGCATCATTGCATTGATTCTACAATACTATATGTTCATGTCATGTATTCCACCATGTGTGTTGGAAGGTATGGCCCATGCCTCAATAAAATATCCAAACTCTTCCCCACAACCCATCTGATCCTTTGGATACCTTCCTTTTCAAACCATACACAACACTAGGAATATCATCCCTTAGAACTATTTAGTGTAGGAAAAAAGGTTGTAGTCCAAACCTTAGTTACATAGGGAATAACCATTAGGAACTTGGAAGGCACTATATCCTTTCCATATACAAACTCATCATGGCCTCACACATGACCATATCAAGTGACATTCATTGTTATAGTAGGAGTAATGTCTCCTGACTTAACTCGGTTATGAATTCATAACCAACATAACATAATATGCAATTAAAGTTCCCATAAATGCATTCAAGCAACAAANAATAACTATGGGATGTGACCACTCACACCCACCCTCTTACACGAGTTTAATGATTGTACTCTCATACACTCAATAATCAAATAGAAGGTTATACACAAAGATAATAATTTCAAGAATGTGGGTTGGATTAATACCCATGAATAATTCCCCCTTGGACCCCTCTCTCTTATGGAATCATATCCCCCCATCATTCTTCACCTCTTCCATATTGCAGCCAACAATTATTGCTTTTATTAATTATTTCAATTTTCATAATATGAAAATCATCTGTTGGCCACATTAAGTTAGTATAGGCTATTCAGCCCAATGCATCGGCTCACCATCCTAGCTCACATTTATAAATTTACAATTGTAATTCAACAGGATTAGAACTAGGGATGTTACATCGCCTCCCCCTCACTTTTGCACCATCCTTAGTGCACAACACCCAACAGGTGTAATTTCATTTTACAATTTTGGCTCCCCATCCAATAATCAACATATAGGCTCTCTAGCCTGAAATCACACAAGAATTCTAGCCTAAGAAAATTACATAGGCACTATGGCCCCAATACAACATATACATAGGCACATCCAGGCCCCAAAATCACAAATATAAAGACATTGTGGCCCGAAACATATACATAAGCCACTACCATTCTCCTACAACTATCCCGATTTCCACCGGCTCTCTTCCCATTGACCTCCCAACCCAAGGAATATTTTGTTTATGCTTGAATCCATTAGGACCGAAATGGAAACCTCACGAGGATGTAAATCCCCCTGCATTTTTATAGAGGTGGTACTCCTCTTTAAGGTTTTCTTAGGACTGTAAATTTTCAGAATATGGGACTTTGGAGAAGTTCATCGTGGTAATCAAAGAAATATAAAGGTCGCAAGAAAAAATAAAAGGAAAATGCTTTTGTTTTCTATTTAGAGAAATTTCTTGAGAAATGACTAGGAACCACATACTTCATACATTTGAAGAAGATAAGAAAAATTTCCTCACATCCACCATAGTTAAAATAGAGATTTCTAATCACATAAAATAAAAAGAAGATGATCAGCATGCTTAAGAGAACTTTAACAGAGTGGACACATGGGTAGCTCAAATAAATATAATGATAGATCAATCCCAAATACTTTATACTAAAAAATCAGAGTTACAAAGCACAGTCGAAACTGATCCTGAAATAGGTCTCTTGAAATTTCTAAAAATTATATAGTTTGTTACATATTCTTTGAAATTTAAAATGTGTTTGTCTTAAAGACTGGGATTGGGGCTCTCGCGGAACATAAAGAAAATATACACAAGAATTAAGCTTGTAGAAGGAGGATGATGGGTGGTAAAATAACAACAAGACCTGGAAAGAAGAAAAGAGAAGTTATCAGACTTTGGTTAAACCTTTCTATTCAAAGAAGCAGATTAATTGCATGAAGGAACTGATAAAGAAAGAAATATGTGATCAACATAAACTTACTATGATGGTCTCTCATTCCTTTACTTTCTTTTTGTGTCCTTTTATTGTCTTCATTAATGGTTCTATGAACCATCTCAACTTTTTCTTGCCCCTCGTTGGTCATTTTTTTTATTTCTTTCTTGAACCATTCTTCAATATAACTCTCCATTGGTGCCACGTTTATCTCATGTTGGATTTTTATGTTGAATAGCTCACCCTCCAAGTCTCTCAAATCAAGGGAAATACCATGTAATGCTTCCTTAATGTCCTTATTTTTCATGGAGTAGTCCACTAGCCAATTGTATATGCCATCCTAATCATATTCAAGTATACCATAGAACGTTTCAACTGACAACCCTTTAAAAATATCAACTTGATCGTCAAACTATTTCTTTGTTCGGAACAATGAGTTGAAGATTAATTTTGGGTCTTGTACTTCATTAGTACTTCTAGATAATTCTATATCCATGAGACTCTTGAATAGTTCTTCCCTCTTTGATATAGCTTGGTTGCATGCTTGAACAATATTATTCAATTTTTTTTATATTTTATTTCCAACTTGCGTTCAACTGTTTTATCTAACTTAGGGAGGGAAGATCCTCCTCTTTTCTCCTTAGTTCTGTCATGTTGGAAAATTTGTTTCCAAAGGGTACTATAGCATCAAGGTAAAACCTTTCTTCATTCTTCAGGTTGGCTTGCAAATACTCATGGAAGGCATGCACCCTCAAGCCAAAAGAAACAATGTTTTTCGAAATTTCCCATGACTCTGTGACCAATGCCATTCTTTTATTAATGTTTATTTCTACATAGCTTCTGGATGATGTAAGTAGGCTTGAAGATCCTTTCAATTTAGCAGTGGGTATGGTGGTTCTGAATATTTTCAAAGGATTGGTAAGAAGCGGAAGAGGAATTAAGGCATCCTCCAGTTCCTTGATCCTTTCTTTCAATTTCATGTTTTCTGCTTCAAGACCACCAATGGAGTCATCCAGAGCATCCTTGGTTACTCTGTAAATTTTAGAAATTTGGGAAGGTTGCGTATCTCTTAGGTAAACCTCTAAATGATATTTTCCTTTCTTATTGTTCATATCACCTTTTTCAATAATCAATTTTTTGGATTCTCTGTCAAAGACAATGCTATGAAAAGAAAATGGCTCTTCTTCATTGAAGGTCTCATTCTCAATGATTTCCAATGATGAATTCTGATGGGCCATGTTTCCCGATTGATCAATGGAAGGAAACATTTTCTTGATATTTTCCTTGTGCTCCATGTATTCAAGAGACAATTTGTTGATATCATGTTCTATGTGATGGTCTTCTTCCTCTTGCACAACATTTTTCCTCTTTTTTCTCAGAGGAATCTTGTGGGAGCTCTCATATTTTCTCGGAGGGGGATTGTTTTCTCCTTCACCACTGGAACTATTGTTGGTAACTTTCTTGGTTGGGTGGGCCACTGGAGCATTTATCTGAGATGCGGTAGTTTTAGGGTTAATAGTTGGGGACTAGGTGCTCTTCTTGTTGGGACCCTTTCCTTTCTACTTGTAAAACTCATTAGTACTAAGTATCATCTCCAAGTCACCAACATTGTGAGTAGGAGCACCCAAGTTGTTGTCTTCTTCTTCACTCAGAACAATATGAATAATTGAATTGTTGAATCCTACTTCCAACATATGTTCCACGAAAATTACGTTAGGGTCAAACGCCTTTATCTTTTCAATATATTTTATATTCACATTGTGGAAGTGGTTCACAAACTCATCGATTTTGACTATATTCCTGAATATAAAGTCTCAAATTTTCCAAGGCAAGGGTATGAATTAATTTTTTTGTTTCTCATGGAAAAAGTGCAGCCAACAATTATATCGCCTTGCTACTTCCATGATAAACATTTTATTAGATACATGGCATGGAAGAAAATAAGTATTTTCCTTGGAACCGCAAATCTTGATAACATTATGATTTTCCATCTGCTTCAACATCCTCTTTTTATCCAAGAATTTGTTTCCCTGGTCGAATATTTTGGGGGTATCTTTACCAAACAATAGTCCTTTGAAAATTGAAACAAAATCATTGTACACTTCATAAAAATGCAAAGAATCCTTATGTCTCCACAATGCTTAGTACCAAAAGGTAACTGGATCAAGTTCACAGTTCACCCTCTTATAGATAGACAATTCTGGAAATTGACAGCAATATGCTATCGCGAACACCAAATAAGAAGCCATGAAGAATTTCTTGTCTTTTTTGTGCTATGACAATTGGGAGGATATTTCAATGGAAATCAGTTTTCCCCAATAAAAAATAGCTTTCTCTTTAAATGTAAAATACTAATATAAAGAATCATTTGGGAAATGGTGGAGGTGCTTTCTTAGCATGTCATCCTATTAAACAACTAAGAAATTTCCCGAAAGGGGTTTTTAAACAAATTGACTTGAATCCCGGTAATTTCTTTTGGGAAAGTCACGTGATTCTCCAAGAACTCAGAAAAGAGGTCTAGGCCATTGTCATTCCTTTCTAGGAAATCCCTGTAATCCTCTCCTTTGAAGTTAAGTGTTAGCTCAGGGAGCTTCAACATCTTACAAAATATTTATGGTGAAAGAGAGATGGGGAAACGATCATAGAGTTGTATGATTCAATTACTTGGTATGTATTTCTAAATGCACCATGCACCCAATTATTTGCAATCGAATACTTCAGGGACACACCCTGTGCATGAAATTATGGATGTCCAGATCACTTCATTTTTAGCAGGAAGAGATGAATAGTAAGAATATGCTCTGGACCACTGAAATTTCTGGTCTTCATGCCCAAAAATATTCAAATTATCACCGCATAAATGTTGCATGTTGTTGTTTCCATAGGTTGACGTGAGTGTTATTCTAACCAGATAATATTTGAAATGAACTCTTGAGAGAGATAACAATAATATAATCTTTGGCAAATCGTGCTTTAATGTGGTTTAATGGGAAATAACCTCAATCCCTTTGCTTATTAATGACAATCTTTACAAAACCTGCATGATGAGTTATTAAAATTAAACCATACTAAATGCGTATTAGGAAAAGCATGAAGGTGGCGGGGTTGAACGAGAGTGATTAGGATTTGGGAAATTTTGTGAACCTACCAACTCGGGAACCCACGAACCAGTGGTTTCAAATGATTGAAAATAGGCTAAGTGTTGTACTGTAGTTAGTCAGACTCAATACAGGAGAACCAATATATTTAGGATCTTGGTACTCGTGACAATTCTGATGTTCATAATGTAGATCACAAATATTTGGGTGCAAAATGGATATCATGGAACTTGGAATATGAAATATTGAACCCACGAACCCACGATTTGAAAAAATGGTTAAGTACATAATAACAGGGTGGTCAGTCAGACTCGTGATATGGGACTATGGATGGAGGTGAATATTTGCGAGTCCGCCAACCCGTGAACCCACTATTTTTTGAGGAATGACTAAGTATAGTAACTAGAAAGGGAAAAGAGAAGGGAGAAAATAAAAGGGGAATAAGGGTAGGTATAGAAGAGGGAAAAGAAATGGAAAAAATAGGTTGGGAAAACAGAAAGGGGAGGGAAAATTTCGAAGAGAAAATTGATCTCAACATGGTGTTCCATTCATTTGTCAAGGTTGACCCAAGGAATGTTTCCCCTTTACTGTCCTTGGTCCCTCGGGCTGCACCATTCATTTATCAATGTCTCTCTGGAATAGGAAAATAGGAATCTCACTTCTGGGAACCAAAGGGACTCACTGATATGAAGAATATTGGTAAAGTAACTGGAAACATCCTTGTTTTTGTAGTTTAACACACATAAGAGTGCACTCTTTAGGCCTGACAACTTGGTTGTTCGACAATGAAACTCACATTAGAGTTCACTCTTCAGGCTTGAAAACCTGGTTCTTCGACAGTGCAACTCACACATGAGTTCACTCTTCAAGTCTGATAACCTATTTCTTTGATAGTGTAACTCACACTATATTTCACTCTTCAGGCATGACAACCTGGTTCTTTGACAGTGAAACTCACAAAGGAGTTCACTCTTTAGGTTTGACAACCTGGTTCTTCAACAGTGCAACTGACACTAGATTTCACTCTTTAGGCCTAACAACCTGGTTCTTCAACAGTGCATCTCACACAAGAGTTCACTCTTCAAGCCTAACAACCTGGTGCTTCAACAGTGCAACTCACCCTCTGGGCTCAGGAATCCCTTTCACTGTTATACAATTCCTCAGGAGATGCATCATTTTCCAAGGTGTTCTCACACAGACAAATGTGAACTTGATGTTAGACTTCCACTAGCAATACATAACATGTGTAAATCATCTCATTTGAATTACATGCATACAATTAGTATGAGACATCATCATATAATTATAAAATTTCAAATATGTTTTACACAGGAAAATAAAATTTCTCAAACATGAGTCTTTTTGCTCATAATTGTTTGGCTCTTGCAGCAATAGATATCAGTCTTCCTTATGGGCATACATAATTTCCATATCCAATACCATTCTGCCTACAATTTTCTCAATTCCATGCAGCCAAACAAATTATTAGTATATCGTAACAATTTTCAATTATTAATTTCTCAAATCTGGTTATACAGGAAAATAAAAATTCCCATGCATGAGATTTATGCTCATTATGTTCGATTCTTGAAACTGTAGATATCAATATTTCTTATGGGAATACATCATTACCATATCTAAGACCATTCTTCCTACAATTTCCTCAACTTTCTTGCAACCAAATAAGATTTTTAGCACTCATGCATATTTTTAGCGGTTCATGAAATGATATCAAAATTGTATCTACCCAACAATTCAATCATTTCCAACCATTATTCACACTAAAATGGAATTCTACCATTGATCATATTATCTAGAATAACATTATAATTCATTGTACATGCATTATCAACACATCAAGCTTTTCATAATGCAGTCAACTTTACTAATAAATACAAACAATGTGCCAATAAGCCCAGCTACATATACACAATGCATCATTGCATTGATTCTACAATACTATATGTTCATGTCATGTATTCCACCATGTGTGTTGGAAGGTATGGCCCATGCCTCAATAAAATATCCAAACTCTTCCCCACAACCCATCTGATCCTTTGGATACCTTCCTTTTCAAACCATACACAACACTAGGAATATCATCCCTTAGAACTATTTAGTGTAGGAAAAAAGGTTGTAGTCCAAACCTTAGTTACATAGGGAATAACCATTAGGAACTTGGAAGGCACTATATCCTTTCCATATACAAACTCATCATGGCCTCACACATGACCATATCAAGTGACATTCATTGTTATAGTAGGAGTAATGTCTCCTGACTTAACTCGGTTATGAATTCATAACCAACATAACATAATATGCAATTAAAGTTCCCATAAATGCATTCAAGCAACAAATAATATTTGCATACTCAAGGCCTCTCTCCTTTTCATCAATTCAAATATTTATATCCGAATGAGGGAATTCTTACCTTCATTCCCTTCAACATTCATACATTACGACAACCCCAAATGCATACGTGCATGGTTGTTATCAATTTACTTGATGCTACTTGATCGTTTTACATTTGTAGAAGAGCATCGGCTCCCTTCACTAATTTTATTGGTCAACACTTTCTCCATCCTCAGTTGTCTTCATATGAATGGATACCACAAGCAACAATATCGTCATGCTATAATCATGTTTCCTGGATACAAAACCCATCATTAGTTTTATTCAAATATGATAGCATCATTATTTCAAATATATATATATATATATATATATATATATATATATATATATATATATATATATATATATATATACTACTCTTAGTCTATAATCATGCCACCAGCATGTTCATGCATGTATACATGCACAAATGCACATCAGTGTGCACCAAACATTTGATCTTCCATCCCTATTTTATGTACATTCATTCTATCTTTATTCTATGCATCATGCATCAATTCTATCATGCACTCCAATGCATATCTATTTCATATTTAATTAATTATTTAGATTTATCATTGTATATGGTTATATTTGAATTTTTGTAGAACCTTTCTACCCTATGCATTGCTATTCTACTCAATTGTGCATCATTGGCCCCTATTCTACACCTTCTAGCCAAGCCTTACTTGGCCATCCTGCATTTCCATCCACTAGTTGGTCCACTAGTGTTGCCATCTTGCAACTACTTTATGCAAATAATCATGTCCCAACATCTTTTGGATAAACTATCAATATTCATAGTGTTATAACATACACTATTCCATCTGAACTCTAACATTGTAATCTGATTAACCATTTTCCATTTTTCTTGACCAAACTGGTCCTGGAATACCATTATCATTGACTGGAATTTCAACATCCTGAAATACTTATTTCATGTATTGCTTCTAATATTCCTTGTCACCCATGTCTTTGATCAATATTAAATATATCTCTTCACTTCATTGAGTGATTCACTGTGAAACACTTTTTGTCCATTCAAGACCACCTTGCTCCAATGGAAATGCCACTCTTTTACATTTGCACATGTACCTTGTTTTTGTTTCTCACTTTGGTAATAGAAACATCTTTCTTACTTGTGTAATTTTAGACAAGAGTTTCTAGATCATATCTAGAAAATCCTCCTTCCTACATTCTCGTGCTTTTTCATAGAGATGATTGATCCAACCATAAGTCACACCTCATCTCATGATATCATTTTTCCTTCTCTTTAAACAAGCTTCATTTCCTTTACTGTATTTATATCTTCAAGGTTATGCAATCCTCATTTCTTCTTGTGCATGCAATGACATTATTTACTTGTTGGGTTCATACCCTATGTGAAAATATCTATTGACCTTCCTTTGCAAGCCATTCAATCTCTATAGCATTTGAATACTAATATTCCTTTGCTTTTATTTAGACCCTTGACAACCTTGCAACACCTTCCTTGCACTTTCCTTTGTAGTTATTTGATGCTTTAGCCATATACACAAGCTTGACCCCATTTTATGGACCCTAGTATTAAGCTATAATAGACCCACACAATTCTCAGTTGCATAATCGTATGCTCTTTCTGGAAATACTTTTCACACAACACTCTCTGTAGAGTGCTCTTCTGCTTAATGACAATGCTCTGTTAGTAATATTAGTCTCTCTTTTGTCAAGATACTTCTCGTCAAGTGTGTCTCTATGATTATTCATAGGTATTATCCTAATCATATACACTCTTAATTACACAACAATCACCTTTGGCACTCACCTCTATCATTGGGAAGGCTTTTCCAAACTTTGACACCATTTAGAAAAATCTTCACATCAAGTAATTACATGGTTCATGGAATCCAATTCCACTTTTCATTACTTCCCCTGTATCTCTTTATTACCTCACTGAATTACGCAAGCTTCTTCCATGTTTCCATAACTCTGATACCCAATCTTAGGATTGAATTCATTTGATTATACCTCTAATTCTACAAGAAATCTACATATAATAATTATTGTTAGAAATATGCATAGCATAAAACATTTCATCATATAGAATACATGATATTTCTTCATTAATTTATGAAGGACACATTTCACCAATTCAAATTTTGATTTTATTGATGCATTCCTACCTGCAACAATTGTACTCATGCCTCAATCTAAATTCTGAGTGAAAAGTTACAACAACTACATGTTGCAATTCCACTCTTTTTATTTCTATAGAAATCAATTTATTAATTTTTGAAAAATTTAATCACCCAAATAAAACTTTTGGGTGGACATATGTCTTCTACGCCTCAATAGCTTTCCAACGACTATTTGTTTTCTCAAATATGACCTCCGAGCTGAAAGTTATGGTCCAAAGAAGTTTAGGTTGTTTTACTCAATTTACTCTTGTATGCTGTAGGTGTCTAATTTCTCTTCTTGCACATTTTCAGGTACCCATAACCAAAATATGACTCCAAATCTATATTCTATGGGTCATAATAATTCCATCAACTTTTCATGTGCCCCAAATGGACTTCTAAGCATAGAGTTATGCCCTCTGGAAGTAATACCCATGCCAAAATTTTACCTTGATTGTTTTGGCTGTAACTTTCTCATACGAGCTTCATTTCACGAACCATTTAGCTCGTTGGATAGATACCTTGGAGTTATTTTATTTGAGCTGAAAATACATAGTGCAACTTGGTATACTTTGTTCTTGTGGGTTTTGACTTGCTAAAAATGTCACTTAGGGCCTCAAAAATGCCCTGTAAGTTAATGACCTTCAAAAATATGAAATTTTCAGAAAATTCACAAAACATTCATTGCTTTAATATTGTGAAAATTCTTTAAATCTCAATTGTTGATCTTGTATTAATATGCACAANTGACATTCATTGTTATAGTAGGAGTAATGTCTCCTGACTTAACTCGGTTATGAATTCATAACCAACATAACATAATATGCAATTAAAGTTCCCATAAATGCATTCAAGCAACAAATAATATTTGCATACTCAAGGCCTCTCTCCTTTTCATCAATTCAAATATTTATATCCGAATGAGGGAATTCTTACCTTCATTCCCTTCAACATTCATACATTACGACAACCCCAAATGCATACGTGCATGGTTGTTATCAATTTACTTGATGCTACTTGATCGTTTTACATTTGTAGAAGAGCATCGGCTCCCTTCACTAATTTTATTGGTCAACACTTTCTCCATCCTCAGTTGTCTTCATATGAATGGATACCACAAGCAACAATATCGTCATGCTATAATCATGTTTCCTGGATACAAAACCCATCATTAGTTTTATTCAAATATGATAGCATCATTATTTCAAATATATATATATATATATATATATATATATATATATATATATATATATATATATATATATATATACTACTCTTAGTCTATAATCATGCCACCAGCATGTTCATGCATGTATACATGCACAAATGCACATCAGTGTGCACCAAACATTTGATCTTCCATCCCTATTTTATGTACATTCATTCTATCTTTATTCTATGCATCATGCATCAATTCTATCATGCACTCCAATGCATATCTATTTCATATTTAATTAATTATTTAGATTTATCATTGTATATGGTTATATTTGAATTTTTGTAGAACCTTTCTACCCTATGCATTGCTATTCTACTCAATTGTGCATCATTGGCCCCTATTCTACACCTTCTAGCCAAGCCTTACTTGGCCATCCTGCATTTCCATCCACTAGTTGGTCCACTAGTGTTGCCATCTTGCAACTACTTTATGCAAATAATCATGTCCCAACATCTTTTGGATAAACTATCAATATTCATAGTGTTATAACATACACTATTCCATCTGAACTCTAACATTGTAATCTGATTAACCATTTTCCATTTTTCTTGACCAAACTGGTCCTGGAATACCATTATCATTGACTGGAATTTCAACATCCTGAAATACTTATTTCATGTATTGCTTCTAATATTCCTTGTCACCCATGTCTTTGATCAATATTAAATATATCTCTTCACTTCATTGAGTGATTCACTGTGAAACACTTTTTGTCCATTCAAGACCACCTTGCTCCAATGGAAATGCCACTCTTTTACATTTGCACATGTACCTTGTTTTTGTTTCTCACTTTGGTAATAGAAACATCTTTCTTACTTGTGTAATTTTAGACAAGAGTTTCTAGATCATATCTAGAAAATCCTCCTTCCTACATTCTCGTGCTTTTTCATAGAGATGATTGATCCAACCATAAGTCACACCTCATCTCATGATATCATTTTTCCTTCTCTTTAAACAAGCTTCATTTCCTTTACTGTATTTATATCTTCAAGGTTATGCAATCCTCATTTCTTCTTGTGCATGCAATGACATTATTTACTTGTTGGGTTCATACCCTATGTGAAAATATCTATTGACCTTCCTTTGCAAGCCATTCAATCTCTATAGCATTTGAATACTAATATTCCTTTGCTTTTATTTAGACCCTTGACAACCTTGCAACACCTTCCTTGCACTTTCCTTTGTAGTTATTTGATGCTTTAGCCATATACACAAGCTTGACCCCATTTTATGGACCCTAGTATTAAGCTATAATAGACCCACACAATTCTCAGTTGCATAATCGTATGCTCTTTCTGGAAATACTTTTCACACAACACTCTCTGTAGAGTGCTCTTCTGCTTAATGACAATGCTCTGTTAGTAATATTAGTCTCTCTTTTGTCAAGATACTTCTCGTCAAGTGTGTCTCTATGATTATTCATAGGTATTATCCTAATCATATACACTCTTAATTACACAACAATCACCTTTGGCACTCACCTCTATCATTGGGAAGGCTTTTCCAAACTTTGACACCATTTAGAAAAATCTTCACATCAAGTAATTACATGGTTCATGGAATCCAATTCCACTTTTCATTACTTCCCCTGTATCTCTTTATTACCTCACTGAATTACGCAAGCTTCTTCCATGTTTCCATAACTCTGATACCCAATCTTAGGATTGAATTCATTTGATTATACCTCTAATTCTACAAGAAATCTACATATAATAATTATTGTTAGAAATATGCATAGCATAAAACATTTCATCATATAGAATACATGATATTTATTCATTAATTTATGAAGGACACATTTCACCAATTCAAATTTTGATTTTATTGATGCATTCCTACCTGCAACAATTGTACTCATGCCTCAATCTAAATTCCGAGTGAAAAGTTACAACAACTACATGTTGCAATTCCACTCTTTTTATTTCTATAGAAATCAATTTATTAATTTTTGAAAACTTTAATCACCCAAATAAAACTTTTGGGTGGACATATGTCTTCTACGCCTCAATACCTTTCCAACGACTATTTGTTTTCTCAAATATGACCTCCGAGCTGAAAGTTATGGTCCAAAGAAGTTTAGGTTGTTTTACTCAATTTACTCTTGTATGCTATAGGTGTCTAATTTCTCTTCTTGCACATTTTCAGGTACCCATAACCAAAATATGACTCCAAACCTATATTCTATGGGTCATAATACTTCCATAAACTTTTCATGTGCCCCAAATGGACTTCTAAGCATAGAGTTATGCCCTCTGGAAGTAATACCCATGCCAAAATTTTACCCTGATTGTTTTGGCTGTAACTTTCTCATACGAGCTTCATTTCACGAACCATTTAGCTCGTTGGATAGATAACTTGGAGTTATTTTATTTGAGCTGAAAATACATAGTGCAACTTGGTATACTTTGTTCTTGTGGGTTTTGACTTGCTAAAAATGTCACTTAGGGCCTCAAAAATGCCCTGCAAGTTAATGACCTTCAAAAATATGAAATTTTCAGAAAATTCACAAAACATTCATTGCTTTAATATTGTGAAAATTCTTTAAATCTCAATTGTTGATCTTGTATTAATATGCACAACAATCATTGATCTGATATTGTCATAAATCGACAATTGACTTCATCCTTTGGGTGCACACATCGTTTTCCCCCAACTGTCGATGTGATCGTCGACCATCGGCGCAACTCCCCAATACTCTATTTTCAAACAAATCTTAAATCAACCATCGGAGATATTTTTTGGGGAATTAAATACTCTCCATTGAATATGTTGATTCCCAACCATCAGCCCATCGCTGATCATCGATTCCCTATGAATGTCAAACGCTTTCCCAAATCAGTCGATTTGACTATCGGCCATCGACCACTTTTTTTGGATGACATGGAAACTGTTGATGTGGCATGACATGTCATCCTAAGGTGTCGACTTGGGTGATGTGGAATGACATGTGGATGTTGATGTGGCATGACATGTGGATGATGATTTCATCATCCTCTTTCCCCCATCGACCATCAACCAATTCTCTTGGACAACCTGGACACCTCACCAACTTCGACTAATGTCAAATGATTGGTGCATCAGCCATCAGAAAATTCTCTTTCTTGATTCAAATACTTCCTCAAAAGTGGCCGACACCTAACCATTCACCCATCAACCATCGAAAAATTTTGTTTCTTGTTTGAGACACTTCATTAAATCAGTCGAAGCCTAACCACTGTCTCATCAACCATCGACGACTTCCATCAACAATTGAAAACACTTCAATAGATTCATCCAACCCCTAAATATCAGTGATCAGAGATGTCTTATGGTCGAACCAACTCTTCACCATTTTTTCTAATCTATCCATCATTCGTCAAAAATTTCTCTTGGCGAATTTCTAACACTTCACCAAACTTGTCGATCTCACTATTAGCCATCAATTGATTTTATTGTTGAACTTCACACTTAGGAAAAAATTTGACCTTTCTCTGATTGATCTGAACCGTTGATCTGATCCATTTCACAACCCTTGATTTAATCATGTTCATCAATTTGATTAACCTTTCAAATGACCAAAACATTATGACTTTTTTAATTTATCATAGTGAATCCTAGTCGTCGATCTCAATTTCAAGAGAGATCTCAGTCGTCGATTAGCCAAAATTCCTATAACTCTACAAACGGCCATTAAAACTTGAATCTTGACCATTCCAGGTCAAATTTCAATCTGCAAATTCATCTCTCTATTCCATTAACCCTCTCAAACCATCAAAAGTCATTCAAACTCAGATTTCACTAATGGAATTGGAGATTTCTCTCTAAAATATTTTTTTTCTCCCAAATCGTTCACAAACAAAATCTGCAACAAATAATTTTACCAATTTACTTTGGTTTGATCCCATACAAGACCAGTGTTTGAACTAGAAGATCCGATACCATAATGTAACGTACATGGCCCCCAACTAAGCAACATTATGTGCAAAAAATCATTAAATTATTAAGATTTACTGCTAGTCAGATTCAAGTATCTTACCAGCAGTAAATCACACACATATTTGACCATTTGAATTATACTATGGTAGAATCCCCAACCACCTACTAGTCTATGCCATGTGAAAATTTTGAACCATATAAAAAATTAAAGCATACAGAAACTCTGCAAATGCCCAGATTCATACAACATAATAATAGAATACATAGGCAACACACACACATGAAAAAACCCATTAAAATAAATGCATAAATAATAATGCAACATGTAGTTTCACACACAATTGACACTTATCTTTGATAATAAGACTACCAACTACATGAAAACCTTCCACGCTCCTCCCAGCCTTAGACCACGCTGCTCAAAACCCCTAACAGTGGGTCACCCCCGAGCTAGGAATAAACTCCACCCAAGTAAAGGAATTATTAACCAAGTTGTTGTATCTCAGACAACAGGAAAAACTCTCTCACAGATGAAAACTCACACTAACATCCTACAGTCCCTCATTCCCCACATGCTTTTCCCACCGTAGGAAATGTGTCCCTTCTCTACTCAGCAGTCCTTCAACTGCCCCATTTCCTTTCTGGGGTATCAAAAACAGGTCGGATAGGAAGTCTCAGAGCCATGTAGCTATAGTTTAGCACCTTCAGGAAAATAATTCCCAACAATTCTCTCACCCAGAGAGAATTTCTCATGGGCCTCACAACCCTTATCTTCAATCCAACTCTTAATTTAACCAAGTACAGGAAATAGGTATAGGTACATTACTGGCTCAGGTAAGGTACAGGTACACTGCTAGTGACAGAGAGGTACGGTGGGAAGCTAAAATCCGTGAGTCCAGGAATGGAGGAATGATGGAATCCCCCCAAAATGCACTAATTCCAAACTCTTTGTATCCATGTGCCCAACTTGACACTTGTAAGGTTGAGATCTACTTTGGCCTACTTGTCCCCATCCTTAGAACTTAGGATAAAAATAATTATCCATACTTTATATTTTAAGGAATATTAATATAATACTCCTTTTTGGATTAATATCTCTAGATTATCCCCTTATCCTTAACATTTATCCCCCTTTCCCTAACGATTGGAGTTTTGGTGTAGACCTCCTGCCCTCAGGCCGATATCTGCGTAGGATCTTCTCTAAACAATGACAAGGGTTAACTGAACTCCTTGTTTAAACCCGCAAAGGATTTCAGGTCTCGCGGGTTGGAAACCTCGAATACAATTCCATAGCCCTAGGAATAGCCAAAACGTGAAATTGTGAATGGGATTAAGGTGTAAGCTCCCTCTTCAGTCCTTCTTCCAATATGACCACAACCAAGCCTTCACGCAAGCACCTTTCGCAACTCGCGACTTCATGAGTTGGAGCACCAACCTCTCATTCTCTTCCCTTGCGAATTCCAAAAACATGATATGTCAACGAAGGTTGAATCCACCCAACACGATGGGTGCACACCACCTGTCACCATTGTTTACTCTGCTTACAGTGTGGGTCCTTGCCACCTATTCGCACGAGTCTTCAGCTTTCGCAACTTGAGAGAACAACGAACAATCGTTCCTCCCCCTCTATGGATCCCTGACTCTGAAGTCATACCCTTAACGAGATATACAGTTGTGTGCCTCCCTCGACCCAATGGTCATGGCTATGTTGGGATTTTGCAACCCGGGAGTTTGCAACTCTTGAGTCCAACCTTGAACTACTCCACCTCCTGATCCCCAATATGGCGAATTCACATACGAGATCAACGGTCCTCGTTGATCCAGATCTAATGGTCACTAATCCTCTTGATCTTATGGGTGTTGAAAGACTCTCAATCTTAATCCCTCCATTGGTCTATCGGATCCAACGGCCTACGGAGCTTCGACACTTCTCCTTGAATCGATTCCACCGTTCGTTTCAACTCCACGAGGACTTCTTGCCAAATGACGTGGCGTCCTCCCTCCTAAACTTGACTTCTATGAGATAATTTTGACCTCTTCCTCCCTTTGAACACTTTAGAGGTTCTATCCCTTCTGAGCTCTCACTTACAAACTCAAGGCTTCCAAAAGGGTCTCTGCATGCACTCCTTGCTGCAAATTTTCAAATAACCTCAGGTTATTTGAACCCTCTGACTCTGCGCACTCTTTGCACGATTCTGTGCCTTGCTAGAACTTCTTCCTATAAAGACAATTTGAACCACCTCTTAGAGTTTTGAGATGAAAATTAGAGTCTAGTCGTCACACTCCTTGTGAACCCTCCACTGCACTCTTTGCAGGAGTTCTCAGAAAGAGAAACAACTGAAACTCATTCTTCCCTTATCCGAAATTCAAACATTCGACATAGAATTCTAGATCCTATATACACACATAGCATTGAAAGAAAATGCATACATAGAATGCAAACAAGCCTGCAACATACCATTTAACAGGTGGTTCCAACAACCATAACAAACACATATATTGGAATCAAAGCTTTCTTCTATTAATTCCATTGCTCTTGTGCATGGCGAATAACAACTAAAATTCACAAAATCCTTTGTTCTCCTATGTGCATCTCTACAGCTTATGAATTTTGAATTATGTTACACTGATACAAGGGTTGAGGGTGTCTATCATCTATTTTCCCTCCTATACTCCTAAACTGTATAATCTATTAAATTAAATCTACCTACTTGCATTAAACATACATAAATTCCTATTACATCCGGTGGATAGGAACATACGCTCCAAAATCAATTTGGATCTTCAATACATGAATGCTAATGCACTTTCCTCCTATCCATTACATTAATGTTTCAGATTCTGAAATTCACAATGGTTTCACAAAAATGTATTTAATTGCATCTACGCATCCAACTGTCTCCTTGTCTAGGCGCGTTCCTTGGCTTCATACGATGCTCCTGCATCATACTCCCTCGCTTGAAAATTTTCATGAACTCTTGCTCATGAGATCTTGTACGGTTTGTCCATGTATTTGAATTTTTGCTTCACTCTCCCAGCTGGCATATTCAATTGGATGTCCTTTCCACTTGACCAAGTATTCAAAATATTCTTTTCTCCTGGTCTTTCTGCTAATCCTCTTGTCAATTATGCTTTCCATCTGTGGATTTTTAGCTGCAAGCATTTGTTTTGTCCATTGAATCTTTTCTTGTTCATCTTTTGCTCCTAGTTCTTTAGCTCTGTAAGGGTACAAATTTGTGATATTGAATATCAGTGAGATTCTGACCCCATCGAGTAATTCAATCTCATACGCGTTTTCCCCAAATTTTCTTATGACCTTGCATGGTCCAATTTTCTTCATCTTTAGCTTGTTGTATGTTCCCCTTGGGAACCTTTCCTTCCTCAAATGCACAAGAATCAAATCACCAACTTCAAATTGAAGTTTTCACCTGTGTTGATCTTCTCTATGCTTGTACCTTTGACTTGAACTCTGCAACTGCTCCTTGATTCTGCTATGAATCTCCTTCATTCCTTCTACAAATTCCTCTGCACTAGCACTCCTGAATATAGCGTGTTCTCAATCTTTCAATTCAGAGACTCCCCTTGGCTGCATTCCATATACAATTTGGAATGGGATCTTCCATATGCTTCTATTGAGTGAATCATTGTAAGCAAATTCTGTCTGTGGCAAAATGTGATCCCATTGACTATGGTGTTCAGTCACTAAGCTCCTTAACAAATCTCCCAAGCTCCTATTCACAACCTCTGTCTGTCCATCTGTCTAAGGATGATACACTGAGCTAAAAGACAATTTTGTCCCCTGCTTCTTCCATAAGGTCCTCCAGAAATGTCCCATGAACTTGGTAGCTCGATAAAAAACAATACTCTTTGGCAAGTTGTGAAGTCTGACGACTTCCTTGAAAAACAAGTTCGCAATATGAGTTGCGCCACTGGTTTTCTAGCATGGTATGAAATTTTCCATCTTTTAAAATCTATCTACCACTACAAATATTGAATCATATCCCCTCTATGTCCTTGGTAGTCCTAATATGAAATCCATGCTTACTGTGTCCCATGGCCTTTCGGGTATGGGTAATGGATGATATAACCCTACGTTCTGCCTTTTTTCCTTCGTGTGCTGACCAATTCTTCACCTATCCACAAATTTATTCACATATGTCCTCATCCCTGGCCAATAATATGAGCCATTCAACTTTGAGAACATTTTTTCATGACCGAAGTGTCCGTCCAATCCTCCATTGTGCTTTTTCTTCAGCAAATTCTCCCTCATGGAGCATTTTGGAATACATAGTTGATTTCCCCTAAACAATAGTCCATCCCGGATCATGTACTCTGTCCATTGGCTTATGTCCCTGAGAATTGGATTCTTAGACGCCTCATATGCCTCTTTGAAATCTAGATCATCCCCGTACATTTCTTTGAGGTTATCAAAACCCAAAGTCTTAACTCTAAATTCTTGCATAAGCAAACATTTCCTGCTCAAAGAGTCAGCAACTTTGTTACTAGTTCGAGAAATATGCTTAATCACAAAAGTAAAATTCTGCATGTATTCAACCCATTTAGCATGTTTTTGGTTCAACTTCTCCTATCGAGTCATGAATTGCAAAGTGTGATTATCAGTGTACAAAACAAACTCTTTTGGAACCAAATAGTGCCTCCATTTCTTCAACTCTTGTATGACTGCGTAGAATTCTTTGTCATACGTGGAGTACTTAATCTTTGCTTCATTCAGTTTTTCACTAAAAATACGTGACCGACCTGTTGTCTTGTCTTAAGACTGCTCCAATGGAAAATCCACTCGCGTCACACCTGACCTGGAATGTCTTGCTGAAATCTAGAAAAACCAGAATTGATTTCTCAGTGATCTTCTTCTTCAGCAGGCTGAAGCTCTTCTCTGCTTCCTTCGTCCAGTGAAAATATTTATGTCTTTTCTTCACCATATCCATCATCAGTGCACTAATTCAACTGAATTTTCGGATGAATTTCCTATAGAATCTAGCCAAACCATGGAAGCTTCAAACTTCAAACACGCTCTTCAGCAATGGCCAATGCTTAATCGCCTTTATCTTTTCCAGATCCATTTTCAATTCATTAGTAGAGATAACAAAACCCAAATAAATGAGTTATGTCCTCATAAATGATAATTTCTTCATGTTGATCAACAATTTCTCTTGTTGTAACCTTCTCATCGCTGCAACTAAATGCTTCAAATGCTCTTCTTCATTTTTGTTGAAAATTAATATATCATCAAGATATACAATGATGAATTTCCCAATGAAATCCTTCAGGACTTCGTTCATTAACCTCATGAAAGTATTGGTCACATTCATCAAGCCAAATGGCATGACAAGCCATTCATACAACCCTTCATTCATCTTGAATTCTGTATTCCATTCATCACCTTCTCTCATTCTAATATGATGATATCTTCTTTTTAAATCAATCTTTGAAAAAAACTTTTCTCCACTCAAGCAATCGATCAAGTCATCCATCCTTGGCAATGGGAGCCTATACCTGATGGTAATTGTGTTGATTACCCTTGAGTCTCTACACATTCTCTAGACACCATCCTTCCTTGGGTTGAGCACCATTGGAACAACGCATGGACTCAAGCTCTCCCGAATCAATCCTTTGTCCATTAATTCTTGGACATGTCTCTTAAATGATTCGTTCTCTTGCGGCATCAACCTATAAGCTTCTTTGTTTGGCAAACTAGATCCAGGTATAAGATCAATGTGATGACTTATACTCCTGATAGGTGGAAAATATCAAGGTAGTTCATCCACTACTATATCAGCAAATTCTTCCAGCAACTCCTGGATTTCTTCTAGTAAATCATCTATCCTAGTGCTATTCAAAAATATTATGGGCTTCCTAACCAAAATGAATTGTGTGTATTCCTTCTTCTTAAATTCCTTAAGACGTTCCTTCCCAATCATGATAAGTATGGTGTTGTTCACCTCTGGTTTCACTTCTTTATCCTTAATAGGTAGAAACATGTGCATCCTACCATTTTTCTTCAGAGTGTATGTGTTCTTTCTCCCATCATGCACCGCATTTCTCTCATATTTCCATGGTCTACCTAGAAATAGATATCAAACATCCATGGGAATGACATCACATAATACCTCATCTTTATATCCTCCTATTTTAAATTCAACTAAACATTGTTTAGTGACATTTACCTGATGTCCTTTTTGTAGCCAAGAAACTTTGTTTGGGCTTGGATGTGCAACAGTCTCCAACTCCAGCTTTTCTACCATTTCCATAGATACAAGATTATCTATGCTACCACTGTCCACTTTGACCTTTCATACCCTATCTTTGGTTTTACAAGAAGTCCGAAACAGATTGTTTCTTTGGGCTAGGTTCTCTAGCTCCTCCTCTGGCTTCAAGAGAAATTTATGCATCATTAAGGATCTTCCGCCCTCAACGTCCTCTACCTCAACATTCCATCCTTGAGCTTCGACAATGTGAGTTTCACCACCATATTTCCTGGACACTCAGAACACTTATGTCTGATTTTCCCACAGATAAAGCATTTCACTTCACCTCCTCTACCTCTTCCTCTTCCCATGTCTCAAGGTAAAGTGTTTCAGTCAGCATACTATCTCCCCTGTGAGCTTCCTCCTCTCTCAAATTGAGTTTGAGGTTTCTTCCCCTCTTCTTTAGGCTTCTGAGTTATGTCCTGGGAAATTTTCTTTCCTCTGCTTTGACTTCTACCTCGGCCTCTTTGACCTTGCTTTCAGCTCAACTTCTCCTCATCTTTTAGAGCCATCTAATAAGAATATTCTATGGTTCGGATGGTTATCATGCTGATCTCGTCTTAAATGTCATATCGTAGACCATTCATATACTTGACAACTTTCTCATCATCACTTTCCTGATGATATTCTCTGATGTTTATCTTATATAAATCTTCAGTGTATTCTTTCACTGACATCATCTTCTATCTCAGATTCTGCAACCTCCGAAACATACTTATTTGATAATCCCTGGATATAAACTTGGCTTTCATTTTTGCAACCATTCTATCCTAGCTCTTGATTTTCTGCTTGCCCTTGCAATGCTTGTTAGCCTATAGTTCATCCCAACACAGTGTTGCATGCCCTTTAAGTCTAGTAACGACATGTTTGACTTTCTTTTCTTCCTCAACATCCTCATAGTCGAAGTGTTTGTCTAGAGCTCTAATCCAATCTAGAATCTCTTCAACATCTAGGTTTCCTTCGTACATAGGAATGTCCATTTTTTCCTACCACCTATCCTTGCAACAACCCTGAATAGGAGTTCTTCTGTAGCATCTTTGACTGCAACTTCTTCTCCTTCGTTTCCAGCTTCATTTTCACTTTCATCTTCGTTGAGATCTACAACATCAACTATTCACTTCTGTGTTGTCTCCATAGCATCAAGTCTGGCATGTAATTCACACATTTCTCTTTCCATTGCTGGATCAGGTATGGGCCTTTCTCTTCCTCTCAGCGGCATGGCTGTAAAATTCCTCTTTTCTCTCTGCTACAGAAAGCAAAGAATTTGTTTAGTGCTCTGATACCACAATTGGTGCATATCAGACTCCTCCTTTTCCCCTGGCTCCCTCTGCCTGCAATATACAGACAAAATTAGGCTCTGATACCACAACTGGTGCGGACCTCCTTCCCTCAAGCCAAGACCCGTGTAGGATCTTCTCTAAACAATGACAAGGGTTAACTAAACTCCTTGTTTAAACCCACAAAGGATTTCGGGTCTCGTGAGTTGGAAACTTTGAATACAATGCCATAGCCCTTGGCAATAGTTGAAATGTGAAATTATGAATGGGCTTAAGGTGTAAGCCCCATCTTCAGCCCCTCTTCTATTATGACCACAACCAATCCTTCATGCAAGAACCTTTCGCAACTCGTGACTTCGGGAGTTGGAGCGCCAACCTCTCGTGCTCTTCCCTTGCGAATCCCCGAAACGCGATATGTCAACGAAGGTTGAATCCACCCAAAATGATGGGTGCACGCCACTTGTCACTGATGTTTACTTTGCTTACAGTGTGGGTCCTTGCCACCTATTTTCACGAGTCGTAAGCTTTCGCAACTTGAGAGAACAACGGACAATCGTTCCTCTCCCTCTATGGATCCCTGACTCTGAATTCATACCCTCGATGAGATCTAGAGTTGTGTGCCTCCCTCAATCCAACAGTCCTAGCTGTTTTGGGATTTTGCAACCCAGGAGTTCGCAACTCTCAAGTCCAACCTTGAACTACTCCACTTCTCGATCCCCGATATGGCGAATTCACATACTTTATCAACAGTCCTCATTGATCCGGATCTAATGGTCAGTAATCCTACGAAACTTATGGGTGTTTAAAGACTCTTAGTCTTAATCCCTCAACTGGTCTATCAGATCCAATGGCCTACGGAACTTTGACACTTCTCCTTGAAGCGATTCCATCGTTTGTTTCAACTCCAAGAGGACTTATTTCCAAATGACATGGCATCCTCCCTCCTGAACTTGACTTCTTTGAGACAATTTTGACCTCTGCCTCCCTTTGAACACTTCAGAGGTTCTATCCCTTCTGAGATCTCGCTTACTAAATCAAGGCTTCCAAAAGGGTCTCTACACACACTCCTTGAGGAAAATTTTCAAATAATCTCAGGTTATTTGAACCTTCTGACTCTGCGCACTCTTTCCATGGCTCTGTGCTTTGCTAGCACTTCTGCCTGTAAAGACAATTTGAATCTCCTCTGAGAGTTCTGAGATGAAACTCAGATCCTGATCATCACACTCCTTGCGGACCCTCCACTACACTCTTTGTAGGAGTTCTCAAAAAGAGAAACAACTGAAACTCATTCTCCCCTTATCCAGAATTCAAACATTCAACATAGAATTCTAGAGCCTATATACACAGATAAAATTGAAAGAAAATGCATACAGAGAATGCAAACAAGCTTGCAACATACCATTTAGCAGGTGGTTCCAACAACCATAACAAACACATAGATTGGAATCAAAGATTTCTTCTATTAATTCCAGTGCTCCTGTGCATGGCGAATAATAACTAAAATGCATAAAATCCTTTTTCCTCCTCTGTGTAGCTCTACAACTTACGAATTCTGAATTATGTTACAATGATACAAGGGTTGAGGGTGTCTATCATCCATTTTCCCTCCTATACTCCTAAACTATCCAATCTATTAAATTAAATCTACCTACTTGCATTAAACATACATAAATGCCTATTACATCCGGTGGATAGGAACATAAGCTCCAAAATCAATTTGGATATTCAATACATAAATGCTAATGCACTTTCCTCCTATCCATTACATTAATGTTTCAGATTTTGAAATTCACAACGGTTTCACAAAAATGTATTTAATTGCATTTGTGCGTCCAGCTGTCTCCTTGGCTAGGTGCGTGCCTTGGCTTCATACGATGCTCCTGCATCAAGTTTAGTCCCCCATACTCTTTTACATGGTTGGTTTGCATGCATTGATGTATTTTTCATTAATATTTGCATGTGAATTCATTTACATTTACATCATAGATATACTGTCCTTTTCTGCATCCTCGCTCACCAGCCTAAGTGAATTTGTATTTACATTTACATTTGGGTTTCAACCTATGGGTATTACATTCCCCTCCCCCTTATTTATGCAATGTCCTCAATTCAATATATACACATATACCACCAAAATTTCAAAAATCCTAAAAAATATGTGGGTATGTTTCTTGCATAGCATTCGTCTGCTCCCAAGTTGCATCTTGAGGATTGTATCAAGTCCATTGGACCTTTACTAGCTCTATGGCTTGACTACGGAGTTTCTTGATCCTCTAGTCTAGTATGCACACCAGATGCACTTGAAAGGCACCTTCTTTCTCCACATGAATCACATTCTAATCAATGACATGATTAGTATAGAGTATATACTTTTTGAGCAATGATACATGGAACACATTATGAATATACATTGATGCAGGAAAGGAAATCATGTATGTTATAGGCCCAATCCTCTCTAGGATTTCAAATGACCCATAATAACAAGCTGCCAACTTTGAACAATTTCTGAACCTCAGGGGACTTTTGTTGGCATTTACTTTCATGAATACATGGTCGCCCACTTTAAATTCCCTATGAGTTATGCCCTTATCAGCATATCTTTTCTTCCTATCTTGGGCAACCTTTAAATTTTGTTTTGTTTTCAACATTTTCTCTTCCATTTCTATGAGTAATTCTAACCCAACCACTGCTCTATCTGTTGGGTTGTCCCAACTTACTGGTGTGTTTCACCTTCTGTCATAAAGTGCCTCAAATGGGCTCATCTTTAGAGATGCTTGGTACCCATTGTTATACAAAAAATCTACTAAGTGTAGGTAGTCTTCCCATTTTTATGGTTTATCCATCACATAAATCCTCAACATGTCCTCAATCACTTGGTTCACCCTCTTTGTTTTTCCATATGATCTGGATGATAAGCTGTGCAAAAATTCAAATTTGTTCCAAATCCCTTAAATAATCCTTTCCAAAAATTTGATGTAAATTTTGGATCTCTATCAGACACAATTCTCTTGGGTATACCATGTAGTCAAGTAGTTTCTCTCATATAAATATCAACAATGTTGGATGCCTTGTGAGTAAGATTTACTAGAATAAAATGGCTAGCTTTAGTAAGCTTATCCACCACTACCATGATAGAATCATAGTAAGCTTATCCACCACTACCATTATAGAATCATGTTGCTTGTTTGTTCTAGGCAGTTTAGTGATGAGATCCATTGTTACAACTTCCCATTTCACTCAGGAATGGGTAATGGTTGTAGAAGACTAGTTGGGTGTCTATGCTCAACTTTGACCTTTTGACACTCTAAACATTTGGCAATAAACTCAACGACTTTTTTCTTCATGCCTGGCCAATAATATTGGCTCTTGACAGTTGCAATAGTTTTCTGATAACCTGTGTGCCCAACATAAGGTACATTATGCATTTCTCTCAATATCATATTTTCAATTCCTGGGAATTTGGTACATAAATTATGCCAATGTACATGAGCATTTCCTCATTTTCTAGCTTATAGTCTTTAGTTTTCTACTGCAAAATATATTGTTGTAATTTTTTTATTATTTCCATGTCTTGCAAATTTGATTTTGAAGCCTCTAAGATTTTGTCTTTCAAATCTGATTGGTACATGCTAATGGCTGTAGCATGCAACTCGTGCACCTTTCTGCTAAGTGCATCATCCACCTTGTTCTTTTTCCCTTTGATATGATTTATATCAAAAACANAAGTTAATGACCTTCAAAAATATGAAATTTTCAGAAAATTCACAAAACATTCATTGCTTTAATATTGTGAAAATTCTTTAAATCTCAATTGTTGATCTTGTATTAATATGCACAACAATCATTGATCTGATATTGTCATAAATCGACAATTGACTTCATCCTTTGGGTGCACACATCGTTTTCCCCCAACTGTCGATGTGATCGTCGACCATCGGCGCAACTCCCCAATACTCTATTTTCAAACAAATCTTAAATCAACCATCGGAGATATTTTTTGGGGAATTAAATACTCTCCATTGAATATGTTGATTCCCAACCATCAGCCCATCGCTGATCATCGATTCCCTATGAATGTCAAACGCTTTCCCAAATCAGTCGATTTGACTATCGGCCATCGACCACTTTTTTTGGATGACATGGAAACTGTTGATGTGGCATGACATGTCATCCTAAGGTGTCAACTTGGGTGATGTGGAATGACATGTGGATGTTGATGTGGCATGACACGTGGATGATTATTTCATCATCCTCTTTCCCCCATCGACCATCAGCCAATTCTCTTGGACAACCTGGACACCTCACCGACTTCGACTAATGTCAAATGATTGGTGCATCAGCCATCAGAAAATTCTCTTTCTTGATTCAAATACTTCCTCAAAAGTGGCCGACACCTAACCATTCACCCATCGACCATCGAAAAATTTTGTTTCTTGTTTGAGACACTTCATTAAATCAATCGAAGCCTAACCACTGTCTCATCAACCATCGACAACTTCCATCAAAAATTGAAAACACTTCAATAGATTCATCCAACCCCTAAATATCAGTGATCAGAGATGTCTTATGGTCGAACCAACTCTTCACCATTTTTTCTGATCTATCCATCATTCGTCAAAAATTTCTCTTGGCGAATTTCTAACACTTCACCAAACTTTTCGATCTCACTATTAGCCATCAATTGATTTTATTGTTGAACTTCACACTTAGGAAAAATTTTGACCTTTCTCTGATTGATCTGAACCGTTGATCTGATCCATTTCACAACCCTTGATTTAATCATGTTCATCAATTTGATTAACCTTTCAAATGACCAAAACATTATGATTTTTTTAATTTATCATAGTGAATCCTAGTCGTCGATCTCAATTTCAAGAGAGATCTCAGTCATCGATTAGCCAAAATTCCTATAACTCTACAAACGGCCATTAAAACTTGAATCTTGACCATTCTAGGTCAAATTTCAATCTGCAAGTTCATCTCTCTATTCCATTAACCCTCTCAAACCATCGAAAGTCATTCAAACTCAGATTTCACTAATGGAATTGGAGATTTCTCTCTAAAATATTTTTTTTCTCCCAAATCGTTCACAAACAAAATCTGCAACAAATAATTTTACCAATTCACTTTGGTTTGATCCCATACAAGACCAGTGTTTGAACTAGAAGATCTGATACCATAATGTAACGTACATGGCCCCCAACTAAGCAACATTATGTGCAAAAAATCATTAAATTATTAAGATTTACTGCTAGTCAGATTCAAGTAGCTTACCGGCAGTAAATCACACACATATTTGACCATTTGAATTATACTATGGTAGAATCCCCAACCACCTGCTAGTCTATGCCATGTGAAAATTTTGAACCATATAAAAAATTAAAGCATACAAAAACTCTGCAAATGCCCAGATTCATACAACATAATAATAGAATACATAGGCAACATGCACACATGAAAAAACCCATTAAAATAAATGCATAAATAATAATGCAACATGTAGTTTCACACACAATTGACACTTATCTTTGATAATAAGACTACCAACTACATGAAAACCTTCCACGCTCCTCCCAGCCTTAGACCACGCTGCTCAAAACCCCTAACAGTGGGTCACCCCCGAGCTAGGAATAAACTCCACCCAAGTAAAGGAATTATTAACCAAGTTGTTGTATCTCAGACAACAGGAAAAACTCTCTCACAGATGAAAACTCACACTAACATCCTACAGTCCCTCATTCCCCACATGCTTTTCCCACCGTAGGAAATGTGTCCCTTCTCTACTCAGCAGTCCTTCAACTGCCCCATTTCCTTTCTGGGGTATCAAAAACAGGTCGGATAGGAAGTCTCAGAGCCATGTAGCTATAGTTTAGCACCTTCAGGAAAATAATTCCCAACAATTCTCTCACCCAGAGAGAATTTCTCATGGGCCTCACAACCCTTATCTTCAATCCAACTCTTAATTTAACCAAGTACAGGAAATAGGTATAGGTACATTACTGGCTCAGGTAAGGTACAGGTACACTGCTAGTGACAGAGAGGTACGGTGGGAAGCTAAAATCCGTGAGTCCAGGAATGGAGGAATGATGGAATCCCCCCAAAATGCACTAATTCCAAACTCTTTGTATCCATGTGCCCAACTTGACACTTGTAAGGTTGAGATCTACTTTGGCCTACTTGTCCCCATCCTTAGAACTTAGGATAAAAATAATTATCCATACTTTATATTTTAAGGAATATTAATATAATACTCCTTTTTGGATTAATATCTCTAGATTATCCCCTTATCCTTAACATTTATCCCCCTTTCCCTAACGATTGGAGTTTTGGTGTAGACCTCCTGCCCTCAGGCCGATATCTGCGTAGGATCTTCTCTAAACAATGACAAGGGTTAACTGAACTCCTTGTTTAAACCCGCAAAGGATTTCAGGTCTCGCGGGTTGGAAACCTCGAATACAATTCCATAGCCCTAGGAATAGCCAAAACGTGAAATTGTGAATGGGATTAAGGTGTAAGCTCCCTCTTCAGTCCTTCTTCCAATATGACCACAACCAAGCCTTCACGCAAGCACCTTTCGCAACTCGCGACTTCATGAGTTGGAGCACCAACCTCTCATTCTCTTCCCTTGCGAATTCCAAAAACATGATATGTCAACGAAGGTTGAATCCACCCAACACGATGGGTGCACACCACCTGTCACCATTGTTTACTCTGCTTACAGTGTGGGTCCTTGCCACCTATTCGCACGAGTCTTCAGCTTTCGCAACTTGAGAGAACAACGAACAATCGTTCCTCCCCCTCTATGGATCCCTGACTCTGAAGTCATACCCTTAACGAGATATACAGTTGTGTGCCTCCCTCGACCCAATGGTCATGGCTATGTTGGGATTTTGCAACCCGGGAGTTTGCAACTCTTGAGTCCAACCTTGAACTACTCCACCTCCTGATCCCCAATATGGCGAATTCACATACGAGATCAACGGTCCTCGTTGATCCAGATCTAATGGTCACTAATCCTCTTGATCTTATGGGTGTTGAAAGACTCTCAATCTTAATCCCTCCATTGGTCTATCGGATCCAACGGCCTACGGAGCTTCGACACTTCTCCTTGAATCGATTCCACCGTTCGTTTCAACTCCACGAGGACTTCTTGCCAAATGACGTGGCGTCCTCCCTCCTAAACTTGACTTCTATGAGATAATTTTGACCTCTTCCTCCCTTTGAACACTTTAGAGGTTCTATCCCTTCTGAGCTCTCACTTACAAACTCAAGGCTTCCAAAAGGGTCTCTGCATGCACTCCTTGCTGCAAATTTTCAAATAACCTCAGGTTATTTGAACCCTCTGACTCTGCGCACTCTTTGCACGATTCTGTGCCTTGCTAGAACTTCTTCCTATAAAGACAATTTGAACCACCTCTTAGAGTTTTGAGATGAAAATTAGAGTCTAGTCGTCACACTCCTTGTGAACCCTCCACTGCACTCTTTGCAGGAGTTCTCAGAAAGAGAAACAACTGAAACTCATTCTTCCCTTATCCGAAATTCAAACATTCGACATAGAATTCTAGATCCTATATACACACATAGCATTGAAAGAAAATGCATACATAGAATGCAAACAAGCCTGCAACATACCATTTAACAGGTGGTTCCAACAACCATAACAAACACATATATTGGAATCAAAGCTTTCTTCTATTAATTCCATTGCTCTTGTGCATGGCGAATAACAACTAAAATTCACAAAATCCTTTGTTCTCCTATGTGCATCTCTACAGCTTATGAATTTTGAATTATGTTACACTGATACAAGGGTTGAGGGTGTCTATCATCTATTTTCCCTCCTATACTCCTAAACTGTATAATCTATTAAATTAAATCTACCTACTTGCATTAAACATACATAAATTCCTATTACATCCGGTGGATAGGAACATACGCTCCAAAATCAATTTGGATCTTCAATACATGAATGCTAATGCACTTTCCTCCTATCCATTACATTAATGTTTCAGATTCTGAAATTCACAATGGTTTCACAAAAATGTATTTAATTGCATCTACGCATCCAACTGTCTCCTTGTCTAGGCGCGTTCCTTGGCTTCATACGATGCTCCTGCATCATACTCCCTCGCTTGAAAATTTTCATGAACTCTTGCTCATGAGATCTTGTACGGTTTGTCCATGTATTTGAATTTTTGCTTCACTCTCCCAGCTGGCATATTCAATTGGATGTCCTTTCCACTTGACCAAGTATTCAAAATATTCTTTTCTCCTGGTCTTTCTGCTAATCCTCTTGTCAATTATGCTTTCCATCTGTGGATTTTTAGCTGCAAGCATTTGTTTTGTCCATTGAATCTTTTCTTGTTCATCTTTTGCTCCTAGTTCTTTAGCTCTGTAAGGGTACAAATTTGTGATATTGAATATCAGTGAGATTCTGACCCCATCGAGTAATTCAATCTCATACGCGTTTTCCCCAAATTTTCTTATGACCTTGCATGGTCCAATTTTCTTCATCTTTAGCTTGTTGTATGTTCCCCTTGGGAACCTTTCCTTCCTCAAATGCACAAGAATCAAATCACCAACTTCAAATTGAAGTTTTCACCTGTGTTGATCTTCTCTATGCTTGTACCTTTGACTTGAACTCTGCAACTGCTCCTTGATTCTGCTATGAATCTCCTTCATTCCTTCTACAAATTCCTCTGCACTAGCACTCCTGAATATAGCGTGTTCTCAATCTTTCAATTCAGAGACTCCCCTTGGCTGCATTCCATATACAATTTGGAATGGGATCTTCCATATGCTTCTATTGAGTGAATCATTGTAAGCAAATTCTGTCTGTGGCAAAATGTGATCCCATTGACTATGGTGTTCAGTCACTAAGCTCCTTAACAAATCTCCCAAGCTCCTATTCACAACCTCTGTCTGTCCATCTGTCTAAGGATGATACACTGAGCTAAAAGACAATTTTGTCCCCTGCTTCTTCCATAAGGTCCTCCAGAAATGTCCCATGAACTTGGTAGCTCGATAAAAAACAATACTCTTTGGCAAGTTGTGAAGTCTGACGACTTCCTTGAAAAACAAGTTCGCAATATGAGTTGCGCCACTGGTTTTCTAGCATGGTATGAAATTTTCCATCTTTTAAAATCTATCTACCACTACAAATATTGAATCATATCCCCTCTATGTCCTTGGTAGTCCTAATATGAAATCCATGCTTACTGTGTCCCATGGCCTTTCGGGTATGGGTAATGGATGATATAACCCTACGTTCTGCCTTTTTTCCTTCGTGTGCTGACCAATTCTTCACCTATCCACAAATTTATTCACATATGTCCTCATCCCTGGCCAATAATATGAGCCATTCAACTTTGAGAACATTTTTTCATGACCGAAGTGTCCGTCCAATCCTCCATTGTGCTTTTTCTTCAGCAAATTCTCCCTCATGGAGCATTTTGGAATACATAGTTGATTTCCCCTAAACAATAGTCCATCCCGGATCATGTACTCTGTCCATTGGCTTATGTCCCTGAGAATTGGATTCTTAGACGCCTCATATGCCTCTTTGAAATCTAGATCATCCCCGTACATTTCTTTGAGGTTATCAAAACCCAAAGTCTTAACTCTAAATTCTTGCATAAGCAAACATTTCCTGCTCAAAGAGTCAGCAACTTTGTTACTAGTTCGAGAAATATGCTTAATCACAAAAGTAAAATTCTGCATGTATTCAACCCATTTAGCATGTTTTTGGTTCAACTTCTCCTATCGAGTCATGAATTGCAAAGTGTGATTATCAGTGTACAAAACAAACTCTTTTGGAACCAAATAGTGCCTCCATTTCTTCAACTCTTGTATGACTGCGTAGAATTCTTTGTCATACGTGGAGTACTTAATCTTTGCTTCATTCAGTTTTTCACTAAAAATACGTGACCGACCTGTTGTCTTGTCTTAAGACTGCTCCAATGGAAAATCCACTCGCGTCACACCTGACCTGGAATGTCTTGCTGAAATCTAGAAAAACCAGAATTGATTTCTCAGTGATCTTCTTCTTCAGCAGGCTGAAGCTCTTCTCTGCTTCCTTCGTCCAGTGAAAATATTTATGTCTTTTCTTCACCATATCCATCATCAGTGCACTAATTCAACTGAATTTTCGGATGAATTTCCTATAGAATCTAGCCAAACCATGGAAGCTTCAAACTTCAAACACGCTCTTCAGCAATGGCCAATGCTTAATCGCCTTTATCTTTTCCAGATCCATTTTCAATTCATTAGTAGAGATAACAAAACCCAAATAAATGAGTTATGTCCTCATAAATGATAATTTCTTCATGTTGATCAACAATTTCTCTTGTTGTAACCTTCTCATCGCTGCAACTAAATGCTTCAAATGCTCTTCTTCATTTTTGTTGAAAATTAATATATCATCAAGATATACAATGATGAATTTCCCAATGAAATCCTTCAGGACTTCGTTCATTAACCTCATGAAAGTATTGGTCACATTCATCAAGCCAAATGGCATGACAAGCCATTCATACAACCCTTCATTCATCTTGAATTCTGTATTCCATTCATCACCTTCTCTCATTCTAATATGATGATATCTTCTTTTTAAATCAATCTTTGAAAAAAACTTTTCTCCACTCAAGCAATCGATCAAGTCATCCATCCTTGGCAATGGGAGCCTATACCTGATGGTAATTGTGTTGATTACCCTTGAGTCTCTACACATTCTCTAGACACCATCCTTCCTTGGGTTGAGCACCATTGGAACAACGCATGGACTCAAGCTCTCCCGAATCAATCCTTTGTCCATTAATTCTTGGACATGTCTCTTAAATGATTCGTTCTCTTGCGGCATCAACCTATAAGCTTCTTTGTTTGGCAAACTAGATCCAGGTATAAGATCAATGTGATGACTTATACTCCTGATAGGTGGAAAATATCAAGGTAGTTCATCCACTACTATATCAGCAAATTCTTCCAGCAACTCCTGGATTTCTTCTAGTAAATCATCTATCCTAGTGCTATTCAAAAATATTATGGGCTTCCTAACCAAAATGAATTGTGTGTATTCCTTCTTCTTAAATTCCTTAAGACGTTCCTTCCCAATCATGATAAGTATGGTGTTGTTCACCTCTGGTTTCACTTCTTTATCCTTAATAGGTAGAAACATGTGCATCCTACCATTTTTCTTCAGAGTGTATGTGTTCTTTCTCCCATCATGCACCGCATTTCTCTCATATTTCCATGGTCTACCTAGAAATAGATATCAAACATCCATGGGAATGACATCACATAATACCTCATCTTTATATCCTCCTATTTTAAATTCAACTAAACATTGTTTAGTGACATTTACCTGATGTCCTTTTTGTAGCCAAGAAACTTTGTTTGGGCTTGGATGTGCAACAGTCTCCAACTCCAGCTTTTCTACCATTTCCATAGATACAAGATTATCTATGCTACCACTGTCCACTTTGACCTTTCATACCCTATCTTTGGTTTTACAAGAAGTCCGAAACAGATTGTTTCTTTGGGCTAGGTTCTCTAGCTCCTCCTCTGGCTTCAAGAGAAATTTATGCATCATTAAGGATCTTCCGCCCTCAACGTCCTCTACCTCAACATTCCATCCTTGAGCTTCGACAATGTGAGTTTCACCACCATATTTCCTGGACACTCAGAACACTTATGTCTGATTTTCCCACAGATAAAGCATTTCACTTCACCTCCTCTACCTCTTCCTCTTCCCATGTCTCAAGGTAAAGTGTTTCAGTCAGCATACTATCTCCCCTGTGAGCTTCCTCCTCTCTCAAATTGAGTTTGAGGTTTCTTCCCCTCTTCTTTAGGCTTCTGAGTTATGTCCTGGGAAATTTTCTTTCCTCTGCTTTGACTTCTACCTCGGCCTCTTTGACCTTGCTTTCAGCTCAACTTCTCCTCATCTTTTAGAGCCATCTAATAAGAATATTCTATGGTTCGGATGGTTATCATGCTGATCTCGTCTTAAATGTCATATCGTAGACCATTCATATACTTGACAACTTTCTCATCATCACTTTCCTGATGATATTCTCTGATGTTTATCTTATATAAATCTTCAGTGTATTCTTTCACTGACATCATCTTCTATCTCAGATTCTGCAACCTCCGAAACATACTTATTTGATAATCCCTGGATATAAACTTGGCTTTCATTTTTGCAACCATTCTATCCTAGCTCTTGATTTTCTGCTTGCCCTTGCAATGCTTGTTAGCCTATAGTTCATCCCAACACAGTGTTGCATGCCCTTTAAGTCTAGTAACGACATGTTTGACTTTCTTTTCTTCCTCAACATCCTCATAGTCGAAGTGTTTGTCTAGAGCTCTAATCCAATCTAGAATCTCTTCAACATCTAGGTTTCCTTCGTACATAGGAATGTCCATTTTTTCCTACCACCTATCCTTGCAACAACCCTGAATAGGAGTTCTTCTGTAGCATCTTTGACTGCAACTTCTTCTCCTTCGTTTCCAGCTTCATTTTCACTTTCATCTTCGTTGAGATCTACAACATCAACTATTCACTTCTGTGTTGTCTCCATAGCATCAAGTCTGGCATGTAATTCACACATTTCTCTTTCCATTGCTGGATCAGGTATGGGCCTTTCTCTTCCTCTCAGCGGCATGGCTGTAAAATTCCTCTTTTCTCTCTGCTACAGAAAGCAAAGAATTTGTTTAGTGCTCTGATACCACAATTGGTGCATATCAGACTCCTCCTTTTCCCCTGGCTCCCTCTGCCTGCAATATACAGACAAAATTAGGCTCTGATACCACAACTGGTGCGGACCTCCTTCCCTCAAGCCAAGACCCGTGTAGGATCTTCTCTAAACAATGACAAGGGTTAACTAAACTCCTTGTTTAAACCCACAAAGGATTTCGGGTCTCGTGAGTTGGAAACTTTGAATACAATGCCATAGCCCTTGGCAATAGTTGAAATGTGAAATTATGAATGGGCTTAAGGTGTAAGCCCCATCTTCAGCCCCTCTTCTATTATGACCACAACCAATCCTTCATGCAAGAACCTTTCGCAACTCGTGACTTCGGGAGTTGGAGCGCCAACCTCTCGTGCTCTTCCCTTGCGAATCCCCGAAACGCGATATGTCAACGAAGGTTGAATCCACCCAAAATGATGGGTGCACGCCACTTGTCACTGATGTTTACTTTGCTTACAGTGTGGGTCCTTGCCACCTATTTTCACGAGTCGTAAGCTTTCGCAACTTGAGAGAACAACGGACAATCGTTCCTCTCCCTCTATGGATCCCTGACTCTGAATTCATACCCTCGATGAGATCTAGAGTTGTGTGCCTCCCTCAATCCAACAGTCCTAGCTGTTTTGGGATTTTGCAACCCAGGAGTTCGCAACTCTCAAGTCCAACCTTGAACTACTCCACTTCTCGATCCCCGATATGGCGAATTCACATACTTTATCAACAGTCCTCATTGATCCGGATCTAATGGTCAGTAATCCTACGAAACTTATGGGTGTTTAAAGACTCTTAGTCTTAATCCCTCAACTGGTCTATCAGATCCAATGGCCTACGGAACTTTGACACTTCTCCTTGAAGCGATTCCATCGTTTGTTTCAACTCCAAGAGGACTTATTTCCAAATGACATGGCATCCTCCCTCCTGAACTTGACTTCTTTGAGACAATTTTGACCTCTGCCTCCCTTTGAACACTTCAGAGGTTCTATCCCTTCTGAGATCTCGCTTACTAAATCAAGGCTTCCAAAAGGGTCTCTACACACACTCCTTGAGGAAAATTTTCAAATAATCTCAGGTTATTTGAACCTTCTGACTCTGCGCACTCTTTCCATGGCTCTGTGCTTTGCTAGCACTTCTGCCTGTAAAGACAATTTGAATCTCCTCTGAGAGTTCTGAGATGAAACTCAGATCCTGATCATCACACTCCTTGCGGACCCTCCACTACACTCTTTGTAGGAGTTCTCAAAAAGAGAAACAACTGAAACTCATTCTCCCCTTATCCAGAATTCAAACATTCAACATAGAATTCTAGAGCCTATATACACAGATAAAATTGAAAGAAAATGCATACAGAGAATGCAAACAAGCTTGCAACATACCATTTAGCAGGTGGTTCCAACAACCATAACAAACACATAGATTGGAATCAAAGATTTCTTCTATTAATTCCAGTGCTCCTGTGCATGGCGAATAATAACTAAAATGCATAAAATCCTTTTTCCTCCTCTGTGTAGCTCTACAACTTACGAATTCTGAATTATGTTACAATGATACAAGGGTTGAGGGTGTCTATCATCCATTTTCCCTCCTATACTCCTAAACTATCCAATCTATTAAATTAAATCTACCTACTTGCATTAAACATACATAAATGCCTATTACATCCGGTGGATAGGAACATAAGCTCCAAAATCAATTTGGATATTCAATACATAAATGCTAATGCACTTTCCTCCTATCCATTACATTAATGTTTCAGATTTTGAAATTCACAACGGTTTCACAAAAATGTATTTAATTGCATTTGTGCGTCCAGCTGTCTCCTTGGCTAGGTGCGTGCCTTGGCTTCATACGATGCTCCTGCATCAAGTTTAGTCCCCCATACTCTTTTACATGGTTGGTTTGCATGCATTGATGTATTTTTCATTAATATTTGCATGTGAATTCATTTACATTTACATCATAGATATACTGTCCTTTTCTGCATCCTCGCTCACCAGCCTAAGTGAATTTGTATTTACATTTACATTTGGGTTTCAACCTATGGGTATTACATTCCCCTCCCCCTTATTTATGCAATGTCCTCAATTCAATATATACACATATACCACCAAAATTTCAAAAATCCTAAAAAATATGTGGGTATGTTTCTTGCATAGCATTCGTCTGCTCCCAAGTTGCATCTTGAGGATTGTATCAAGTCCATTGGACCTTTACTAGCTCTATGGCTTGACTACGGAGTTTCTTGATCCTCTAGTCTAGTATGCACACCAGATGCACTTGAAAGGCACCTTCTTTCTCCACATGAATCACATTCTAATCAATGACATGATTAGTATAGAGTATATACTTTTTGAGCAATGATACATGGAACACATTATGAATATACATTGATGCAGGAAAGGAAATCATGTATGTTATAGGCCCAATCCTCTCTAGGATTTCAAATGACCCATAATAACAAGCTGCCAACTTTGAACAATTTCTGAACCTCAGGGGACTTTTGTTGGCATTTACTTTCATGAATACATGGTCGCCCACTTTAAATTCCCTATGAGTTATGCCCTTATCAGCATATCTTTTCTTCCTATCTTGGGCAACCTTTAAATTTTGTTTTGTTTTCAACATTTTCTCTTCCATTTCTATGAGTAATTCTAACCCAACCACTGCTCTATCTGTTGGGTTGTCCCAACTTACTGGTGTGTTTCACCTTCTGTCATAAAGTGCCTCAAATGGGCTCATCTTTAGAGATGCTTGGTACCCATTGTTATACAAAAAATCTACTAAGTGTAGGTAGTCTTCCCATTTTTATGGTTTATCCATCACATAAATCCTCAACATGTCCTCAATCACTTGGTTCACCCTCTTTGTTTTTCCATATGATCTGGATGATAAGCTGTGCAAAAATTCAAATTTGTTCCAAATCCCTTAAATAATCCTTTCCAAAAATTTGATGTAAATTTTGGATCTCTATCAGACACAATTCTCTTGGGTATACCATGTAGTCAAGTAGTTTCTCTCATATAAATATCAACAATGTTGGATGCCTTGTGAGTAAGATTTACTAGAATAAAATGGCTAGCTTTAGTAAGCTTATCCACCACTACCATGATAGAATCATAGTAAGCTTATCCACCACTACCATTATAGAATCATGTTGCTTGTTTGTTCTAGGCAGTTTAGTGATGAGATCCATTGTTACAACTTCCCATTTCACTCAGGAATGGGTAATGGTTGTAGAAGACTAGTTGGGTGTCTATGCTCAACTTTGACCTTTTGACACTCTAAACATTTGGCAATAAACTCAACGACTTTTTTCTTCATGCCTGGCCAATAATATTGGCTCTTGACAGTTGCAATAGTTTTCTGATAACCTGTGTGCCCAACATAAGGTACATTATGCATTTCTCTCAATATCATATTTTCAATTCCTGGGAATTTGGTACATAAATTATGCCAATGTACATGAGCATTTCCTCATTTTCTAGCTTATAGTCTTTAGTTTTCTACTGCAAAATATATTGTTGTAATTTTTTTATTATTTCCATGTCTTGCAAATTTGATTTTGAAGCCTCTAAGATTTTGTCTTTCAAATCTGATTGGTACATGCTAATGGCTGTAGCATGCAACTCGTGCACCTTTCTGCTAAGTGCATCATCCACCTTGTTCTTTTTCCCTTTGATATGATTTATATCAAAAACATATTCATTGAGAAATTATAACCACCTACTTTGCCTAGCATTTAGAGTTGGTCGTCCAAATAAATATTTCAGACCACTATGGTCTTTCCTCAACTCAAATATTTTCCCCGTGAGGTACTGCCTCCAAATATTCAAGGCATGCACTGTGGCTTCCAAATCCAATTCATGAGTAGCATAGTTCCTTCCATGCTCCTTCAACTTCCTTGATTCATAGCATACCACATACCCATTTTGACTGAGGACTCCAACAAGCCCTTCTTTACATGCATCAGTGCATACAATGAATTCTTCATTTGGATAAACAATCCTTAGTATTGGAACAATTGTTAATATTTGATTCAAGTGTTGGAAATTATTTTCACAATCCAATGTCCACTAAAACTTCACCCCCTTCTTTTGCAAGGAAGTGATCGGGTGTGAAATCTTTGAGAATCCTTTAATGAATCTCCTATAGTAGCCTGCAAGGCACATGAATTATCTGACCTCTATCACATTCTTTAGTGATGACCATCCTCTAATGGTCTCAATATTTTCAAGATCCACTGCTATCCCTTCCTCTAAAATGATATGTCCCGAACAATGAATTTGCTTCTGATAAAATGAGAAATTGCTCAATTTGGCATACAATTGATTCTCCCTTAATACCTATAATACCATCCTCAAGTGGTGTCCATGCTCTTCCTTCAACTTATAATATATAAGAATGTCATCTAAAAGTACAATGATAAAATTATCTAAGTATTCTCTAAAAATACCATTCATTAAACACATGAAGACAATTGGTGCATTTGATAACCCAAATGGCACCACTGTGAACTCATAATGCCCATACCTTGTTCTAAAAGAAGTCTTGATGATGTCTTCTTCTTTAATTCTTACCTGATGATAACCTAACTTGAGATCAATCTTGGAGAATATTTTTTCATCTTTCAATTGATCAAATAGGTCATCTATCACACACCCACACCAACCATAAGAATTTTTTGATTTTCTTATCGGCTAGGAACTCCATTCATGGTTCCTAATTTGAGAGTTCAGGGAACCAATCCAACCTCCTAGTCATGGATCGTTCTTAACTCTATTGAGCTGGAGCAGCTCTTCAATTCCTTGTTGGACTCTCACGAACAATCCATAGGTCCTTTGCACTGTGCACAAGCCTCTTCTCCACGTGGCCACGACTGTGACCACAAACTTAACCTAACGGAGCGTCGCATTTCGTAGTTTCAAGAATCTTGGTGTGATCCAACTTCAACACTCCAATATTCGAACCCCGAAACCCAACTAGGGGCCTAGAGCAAGCATGCTCTTCCCTCATTCTCCTCTATGTGACCACTACCCATGACCATAGGCTTACCTACACGACGTGTTGCATTTCACAACTTCACAACTTCCGATGCAAGGTGCCCCAACTACTCCAACTCCCGAGTTCCGAAAGGGCTTAACAATTGTTAGCTCCCTCCTTTGCCCTCTATCCATGTGACCACTTACTACATCCCAGAGCCTAACTCCAAGGTGCATCAGAACTTCACATATCGTGAGTTCTCACGACTTCCTTCTTTGACTTCTCTACCTTGTGAGATAGAGAAATGTTGATCGCTCACCGCACATCCTTTCTGATGGATGATCCTGATTATTTCATGAGTTCTCTTTTCGCGATATTGCTCTTCTCTTCAACTTGGATATTCTAGTGCAAATCCTCCGATGTATATGTGGATCTCCTCCACATGTCCTTCTAGATCCAATGGTCCAGAATGGTTTTGTGGCTCCTTACTTTGTGAGCTTTCTCCTCTTCTCCTTGTAAATCTCCTGTTGTTTGGTTCCGCAAACACCCACGATCTGTTGCCACCTGACCTCCAGACGATGTATAGTTCCAAACATTTCAGAACTTCTCTCGTGCACCTTTCTCCAGATCCAACGACTATCAATCCACGTGTTCAAATCCAATGGTTCAGATCGGATCTCCTCCTCATGTACGTTCTCGCCTATTTGGACTCTGATCATATGATCCAGATCCTCTGATGATCTACGATTGTGATCGAATTTCAATTTCACATGTCGCGACTTTGGAAAATAAGGACCTCTATCCTCTCATCTCCCGATATCTGATTCCACGAAATGAACCAATGGTTCAAATCTCTTCTGGATTGATGACTCCCATTCTTCCTGGGATTTGGGAGTGGAATGGATCCCACCATTATCCTCCTTGCAACTTCACTTGATCCAATGGCTTGCGACTATCGACGTCCATCGAACTTGCGAAGACTGAAGAGCTTGAGGCATTTAATGTAGTGATCGTACTTAATTAAGTACAAAATTAAATACAATTTAACATATAATTCCCTTCTCATATGCAAATTATTCATTGACCAGCATATAATAAAAATATTCAACAGAGATTAAACTTTATCTACAGCATGAAAATAACTCAGAAATTCATAAATAAAAATACCTGCTTCTGATGCTAAATCTCGCTGCTCCGATGATCCAATGCTGAAGTTGAAACTGTGTCAAACACTTCCCAAAAATCGTGTTTTCCTCCCTACTAGCTAGGAGCATCTTGTCTGGCTCCCTAGCTCCAGGATACCGTAAGGATATCCTAGCCCCCGTGCCCAAAACCCCCAACAAACCAGTGCCCCCTGCTTTTGATTCACCAAAATCCACCAAAATCAAACTCCTCCTCAAAATGCTTCCTGCCTCCCCAAAAGAATTCCCTTCCCGTAAGACTCTTCCCCGTCATATTCCCCCTTCACCGAATCTTCCTCCTTCATTAATTTCCTTATCCCTTTATTTCTTATCTTATCCCCTTATTTATAATCTTATCCCTATATTTGTTATCTTATCCCTATATTTAATATCTTATCCCCTTATTTAATGTTTCTTCCCACCCCCCCATATACATAAATCTTTAATACAAAAAATTATTAACCCCCTTTAATGCTTTACTCAATTAATTAATGAGTCAATTAATAATTAATTAATCATTGATAGATATGGACAAATAATTAATAATAATTAATTATTTAATATTATTTAAGAAATAATTATTGTTTAACTAACATATTAGGATAGTTAGATTATCAAATTAATTATAATTAATCATCCCTATGCATCTATTTAACCATGGTTGTTACATACACCCACCCTTCAGGAAACTTCATCCCGAAGTTAAAGTATCTTATGGTACAAGGAAAAGAAACATGGTTCACACATTCATAACAATTAACCGACACTATCAGTAAGTAAGTCAAGAAAACTCATACATACTAGTGTATATGTACAAGAAATGCATGTGTAGCTAGTACATACAAGTCCCGTGCATGTACTAATAATAAAAAACTATCATCCTTTAGTAATTTATGTATGCATCCAATCCAATCAACAAGACTAGTCTTTTATAACAGACAATAAAACAATCAAATGTTTGAGAAATCCTATAATTACAATTATCTGGTTCAACAATTTTATTTAGACAACTGTGGTTTAGTTACGTAATTATGAATATTCATATATACACATTTTCTTTTTAGAAGGGAAAACATTAAATTCCAC
>JZKD02S1351039.1:0-11610 GCA_000966675.3 Picea glauca
TCTCGGGAAAGAACAGAAAATATTACACCGTGTTAACGGTTGAGTGTTTCTGAAGATATCCTCCGCATAATCTGGAATATGATCAGGTAACTACGATTTAGAAATTTGGTTTGAATTCGTTCCCCAAGCGAACAGTCATAAATCCTATTGTATGCGGATCATATTCGTTCCAATATTAATTCAATATATCATTGTATGTATCTTCTGTCTTCCAACGATTTTTATGGGCTGGACTGAGGAGGGATAAGCATGAAGGTATGTACGATGGCATTTGTGAATGTTTGTACTGTGAATTCTGTGCCTGTGAAAGAACATAAAATATTACACCGTGTTAACGGTTGAGTGTTTCTGAGTGTATCTTCTGTCTTCCAACCAGCCGAGAAACCGTCAATACAATTTCGCATTCTACCTTATCCATACAATTTCACATTTCTGCTTTAGGTTTCTGTATATTTTGGATTTCTGCTTTTAGTTTCATCTGCTCTTTAGATTTTTATGGGCAGGACTGAGGAGGGATAAGTATGAAGGTATGTACGATGGCAATCTATCAGGTTCTCCAGGTTCTCTATTGTTTGGGCATGTCAACTGTGCTTAAAAACTTTAATTTCATCAGCATATGTGAGGGAGAGCACATTTTGTCTCTTACTCCTTCCAGCAATCGAACATTAAACTCTGTATGCATGCAGATAGCAGACCTCAATCTCTTATGAAAGGAGTAGATTATTGATCAATCCAGAAATTGAGTCAATTTGATCCAAGCTTGCTCCAGGTTTCTAATAACAGGCTCAGGACGGTCAAATTTTAGAAAAGACCTGTATTGTGCCATATTATATTTTTAAAATAAATGTTTATTGTATGGTTAGTAATCACATTATATTATATTATTAAAGTAAATGCGTATCTCATGGTTTGAATTATAAATGGATAATTACAATATAATATATAATATAACTTATTTAAAATATTCTTTATAATGGTTTGAATTATAAATGGATAATTACAATACAACATATAATAAAAGTCTTTAGACCTACCCATGCACATAACATTCAAGTTTTACAACAAAAAGTCACGACTCACATTCTTCTTTAAGATAACCAAAAGATAGCAGTTTTGATGCAAATACACTTGTGTGACAACTCCTAGCAAGTCTCACATGAAGAATCATATTTTAAGAGAAGAACTCCTTATTCAGTATACTTGAACAAGAACCCATAGGGAGCATTGGTTCACTAGCGTTAGAGTCTATATAGGAATTATATGGAGGGAATTCAATAGGACCATTTATTCTTTCATCTCTTAGATGCAATCCTGTAGATACAACTAATTTGTTCTTCTTTCTTACAGGGTAATTGGTCTTATCATTCAAATGATTGCACTTGGTCTTTTGAAGGCAATGGAAATATAGTATTGTTCTATCGATATCCATGCAATGTCCAATACAAAATTAAAAAAATAAAACTGTTTAAAATCCCCAAGAGCACACATCTTTCCTAAAAGAAATACAACTTAGTGGAGGAGGACTTCTCCTTTTATAGGTTAGAAGCCTTCTCAATTACAATGTAAAACCATGAGCTCTAAAACTATTCGCCCGACAAAACCATGGGAAAAAAAAAAAACATGAAATAACATACTCACAAGGTGTAACACCCCTCTTAGAAGATGCCAAATACAATAATAAACCATACATACGGACCAAAGAGAGGTGCACCCCTCAAAATGTGGTGTCCACTTCCAAGGAATGGTCCAATTGAGTCAAGTCAATGGTCCAAGACAAGTCAAATGGTTCAATGCTACCTCCTCCATCCAAGGAATGGTCCAAAAGGGGGGAAAAACACCCTAGAAGAGCATGATGTCACCTCCATGTGTGAGCCATCCCATTAATAAAATCATCTCCAAGGCACGTGCATGCTCTAGGAAGTAAGAGCTCCTCACGGATGGGTCCAATAAACATGCCACATCATCAAGGGGAGTGAATCATCATGTGCAGTCACCCTCATAACGTGCAATCACTGTCTCCAATGCATTAAATACCCCACGTGTGGTACAAAAATGAGTACATAATGCATGGGCATGAAATAAATTGTCCAATCTAGCAAAGAGGATGCATGTAAGTGGTCGATGTGGCATATGTGTGATGACATGGCATCTTGTTGTGGCCCAATGCATTGTCATAGATCCCAATGCAGTGATATGTGGCCCTATGCAGTACATGGATCCCAAGCCAAATGTCATGGATTGCAATGATTGTATATATGGACATAGAGGAGTACATGGATCCCAATGCAACATCATGGATGCCAAGGTAGTGTCATGGATCCCGAGGCATGATACATGTATCCCAATGTACAATACCCACTCAAAGTGATAGGTCTAGCATCTTAGCAAGCCATTTATTGGTAGTCCATGGTGACATCCTCTAGCACATCATAAGATAGGGGTTACTTTTTGTACTTGTCTAAGGCTTATCAAGGGGAACAACATAGAACCTCATGCATGCATCAAATCCTAAGACAACCCATATTTCCTAAGTACCTAGGTAAAAGATAGGTAATAATGAGTAATAATGATGAAAGGGGAAATGGGAAATGGGTTCATGTTATAACCATCAAAGTCTTAGACATTCACATGTCTTATTATTCATTTAATCATTCATCTAGCTTCATTTGGTTAGGATTTTTGCTTTATAATTTCCTTCTAGAGGGAACTTAACATTCAGTTACCATCCTCGACAATGTTTCTTACTACCCCTTTAATCCTTTTTCTTTAGATGTTCAATTTATTGAACAAGTCCTTTTTATTTATATATTTGTAGATGAACTATGAACAAGAGCATTACTCAAGCTTGATATTTGGATTTTAATTTTCCTCTTCACCTCTTAGCCTTAGTGACTTTATTGATTTAGGATTTAGATTTGACCTTTCCCTTTGACCTTTGAGAAATCACACATGACCCGGATAATATTTGTTTATGTATGGAATGAATGAATTGGGAAAGTGGAAGATGGTTAGCATGGTCGAGATATGGATAACATTATCTAGTCTAGACACCCAATGGTATAAGTTAGCCCAAGAAATGACACACTTCTAACAAAAAACATGTTCCCCAAGGTACCACAAGACAAGTAGTAAAACCATGTAACAATATGAAATGCCAAAGAAAAGTATTTAGGTGTTTACCACTTTATGAGGAGCTAAAAGGTTATATCATCAGGTCCAAATAGGTATTAATACATGAAATGTCAAATGAAGCAACTGGGAACCATACATACCATACCACAATGCATATGTCATATGAGGGGTGGGGACGAAAGTGAGCTACACCACAATTGAGCTAGCACAATCATGAATCTGATGGGGATCAATGAAGAAGTCTGTCCAAATCTAGCGAAGATGAGCATGACACCCCATGCAATTAGCAACATGATACCCTCATGATAGTATCCAAAAGTGTCATCCTTGGAGGGGTTAACATAGTCCTTAGGGGTTGTTTGATTTTGTATATGCTTGATGATCATTGTTAAGTTCCCTATTACCAAAAGGTTCTTGATCCTTCTTGATCCTTCTTGAGCTTAGAATTCAAAGACATTGATATAGTGCCAAAGCCTCAAATTGATTATTATTAGATTCCCCTAATATCCACTACTTGTTTCACGATTTCCCTCAAGATCGAACATGATCTGCACCACACTTACCACCCCTCATTCATTCTTAGAATTTTAAACAATAGAGAAAGTGAAGAAAGCTAAAACTCTATGGGTGTACTTGGATAGTGAAGAAATAACCCCTACTTCTTATTGTTTTTATGTTGCTCCCAACTAGGGATTAAGGGTTATTTTGTATTTTTTAGTTAGTCTCAACAAAATGCATAATTAGGAAGGGGTTTTGCAGCATGAGAGATTGGGTCATATGGGGAAATATTATTTTAAAAAAAAACTTTATATATTGATTTCTTTTAGTAAAAATTTCTTAAAAATGATCATAATTGAATTTTATGATGCAAACTTAAAAGAATTTATTCGATGAGTTTGATTGATTTTTTTGTATGACATTTGATCCATTTTGGATGAATTTATTCACCAAATATAAATGAATTTATTTGGGGGAGAGGACTTGATATTCAACAAATTTCTAACTTTATCATTAAAGCTCAAAGTTTGTCGAACATAGTGCTTGAGATGGTAGATATAATGTGGGAAACATTTGTATGATTAGAGGAAGAAGGGTTTTGGCATAACTTATTAGTTAGATGAAACAATTGTTTTAGAATAACATTAACATTGATGCAGTGTTTTATCATCATATGATGACCAAGAGTCAAGTGCTTATGGTTTGGTGAGATCTATGACTTGCAACATATTTGAGAGAATGTGATAAGTTCATATAAATGATTCCAAGACTCCAAACATGACATATTCAATTGTTTATTATCTTGTTAATTATTCATTACTTATTATCTATACACAAACTCATACAACATGTCCCACACAACATACAAGTAATTTTAAAATTTCAATCCTTTTAAACTGTGGAAATTCAAATAGTTCAAGTATGAAAACTATGTTGAAAATGTTAGATGAGAGTGTAGTGTTTTTTCCACAAGTGTTTAAGGAATGGATGGTAAATATTGCAAATATTGGTTTTGGAATAAACAAATTAAGAAAATAATATGGAACATCCATTTTTTTTACGCCATTGTTTATTATTTCATTTTGTGTTAAAGGCCTAGGTTTCATTTTATAAATGGGGGTTGATAGTTGGGAGTGCATGCTAGTAAAGCGAGAAAACCAAAACTGATGTTGCTAGTAAAAATAATTGTCATAAATCAATTCTACGATAACAAGAAAAAAGTGAAAAAAATCAAGGGTTGGGAATGTTGTGATTTTTTTTTGTTTGCTAGTTTGTCTATGACTTACGGGACTAGATTATGGTATAAGAAACCGTGACCAAGGGGTCTCTAAGCTGTCAAAATCACCCGGGAATCTCACCTGGCCTGGGCCACACCAACCCTTAGCATGGTTGGATTTTAGGTGTCTCCTCCCGGATAGTCGAGTTTCAAACCTAGGTCACCTTACAGAACAAGGCCCAATGAAACCAATTGCGATAACAGGATTTGAGGAGAATGTTGTGACTATTAACATTACTTTTTTGGGTCTGCAAACATAATTTTTTTTCCGACTCAGTCCCTTCTTAAAGCATGCCTTTAAGCCATATCTTCTCTTCTACTTCTAGTTCTGCAAGATTTTGGCCTTTCTCTCCTTTTGATATTATCACTTCCATTAAGAGACCCCTATCTTGTGAAGTCATGTTTCTGGGAGAAGTGGATTCTTGCTCGAAAATTTCATTATTTTTCTGGTAACCACACCTTCCTGATCAAATACATGGGAGTTGCTATCCACATTCTGTTTAGGAAAGGTTTTTTCTTTTTTATTTTTGGTTCTGGAGGGTTCCTGGGTATTTTCTATTCCAAATCTAAAATTCTTCCTTCCCATTTTGAGGCATGATCACTTGAACTCCTAGATTTGTGAAAGCAATGATCCATACTCGCTTTGTGAATTTACATTCTAGAAATAAAAGGGTAGATGACTCTTCATTTTGGATACACAAAGGGTATCTGGACGAGCCTTGAATTTCTCTTTTCCTCAAGTTTTCCACTGTCAAAATCTTTCCATGAATCAAGGTCCAACAAAAAACTTTTATTTTTGGGAGTTCATCTCCTTTCCCAAATTTTGTTCCAAACGACGGATCTTGGAAATCCATTCCTTTCTTCGATCTATAATTTATATCCTATTTGACAGTGTAAATACCTCCTCCTGGACCCCATCTGATATCTACTGAGTCTTTGCTTATAGGAGCTACCCCTTTGAGGTTAAAAACTATTACAGGCCATTGGAATTTTAAATGAGACGGTATATCCATATTTTTCCATTGTTTCCAAATATCAGAGTTGGTGCTATCCCATTTAGAAGTATGCGATAAAAATTGAAGACTATTGGGCTTCATCCAAGATCTTATTATGTACAATTCCTGTATTTGGTTCATTGGTGGCTTTCCCATGGTTTTTCCCTCTCAAAGGTGAGTTTTCTATTCACTTTTAATCACCCATGAAGGCTTGTCTTGGATGAGATGGACTAAGGGCTTCCCGAGTTTCCAAATTGAGGATCCTCTCAATAGTGGAATTTGTTGGTCTAAACCTATGAGATGACTTGTTGAAGGTATTTTTCATGTAAGACTATTTTCCACGATACCTTCTCACTCGATACTATTGTCCACAAATTTTTTACACCCATTGCCAAATTCATTAGTTGAGGGTGTTTAATTTCTATAACTCTTCTCTTTGAGGTGCTAACAACAGTCTAGTTTATCAAATTGTGTTTCTTGTTATTTCTCTTACTCCCTGGCCACAAGAATTTTCTTAGAGCTCTCCTAATAAGTTGCATGATTCCAGATGGAGAAAACATAACTGAACATTTAAAAAAGGGAAAGGAGGATAGGACATACTTTAGAAGAACCAAATAACCTACTAGGTTGAGCCACTGGGTACCTCACCGAATCAATTTATTCTGAATCGTTTGATATATATATATATATATATATATATATATATATATATATATATATATATATATATATATATATAGATATAGATAAGCCACTTTGTTTCCTTCATAAGTCCCAACATAACCGAAATCCCTAGGTACTTAAAGGAGTACTATTTAATAACAAAGGAGAACTCGACAACTGTCGCAATGGAATTCAAAAATTGAGGATAGGTGTTCCACCATATATGTTGCTTTTCCACCACCTCTGTTTTTCCTCCCATGGCATTTACAAACTTGTAAAGTATATATTTGAATCACTCAACTATAATTTTAGATGTTCCTCCTAATGGAAGTGTGTCATATACAAATTGAGAATGGTTTAATTCTTTCATTGCTCTGACCATTGATATTCCTTGAAGGTGGTCATATATTCTATCATACTCAATATTTCCACTAGGAGAGTCTACCATTATTATGTACATAAGAGGAGATACAGGGAATCCATACCTTAATCCTCATCTCCTTTGGGTTTGTTGTTTGCTAAAGGAGCTATCCAAGGACCTTCTATGCAAGCTTTAATCTAGTTTATGAACAAATATATGAAACCCAAAATTTTTAGAACTAGATAAAGAAAAGAGTGATGTACTCAATCAAACACATTGACCATGTCCAATTTTATGATCATTCTTTTCTCCTTGTTGCTTCTATTGGAGTGAATTTATTCCTGAACCAAAATGATGTTGTTCATTATCCGCCCTTTTTTAATAAAACACCCTTGATTTTCGGAGACTATGTTAGGAATAATCTTCTTGAGGTGGTTGGCAATCATTTTTGTTTGCATTTTGTATGATGCATTGCACAGAGAGATTAGATGGAATTTAAAGAAAGAGAAGGGATTTAATTTCTTAGGAAGGGAAAGGAAGAAGGAATTAGTTCTCCCACCTAATTTACCTTTCCTTCTTGTCCAACTCAACATTTTGCATAAATCAAATTTAATAACGTTCCACCAGGCATGGTAAAAGAAGATAGTGAAATCGTTCAGTCTAGGTACCCTGTCAGATTCTAGCCCCTAGACGACAATGATAACTTATAGCTAAAACCAAAGAAATTAACAGTAGGGAGACTAGACATGAGGTGAATCCGAGCATCCATCCTGGCGGATTTTGAAGGCGTATGGCTGAAAACAAGTCGGCCAACGGATTTTCGCAGGCTCACTTGACAGGGAGTCGAACAAGACGTCTAGGTGCTTGTTGAGGATATGATGATTGTGCAGCTACTCGGCCAGTTCCCTTCGCATCTCGAAAATCAAGACCAAGTGGTCTTCTATGAGCCTGCAGTAGCTGGGTGGGCCGTGGCTGCCCAGAGCCGGGTGAACTTGCTCTTCTATGTGAGTCTCTATGTGGGTTTCTTCCTCGCTCCAGAAATCACCCCATTTTATTATGGGGTCCTCATCGTTGGTGTAGGAAAATTTTTGATAGTAATCCTTCATCATAGGAGGGATTTCCTCTTCAACTATACAACCTATCATGGCAGGCTCAGGGAAATTTAGTGGGGTGCTGGTACCTTTGGACGACTGCTGCTCCATGGTGGTCTTCTGCAAATTAGGTGGAACTTCCTCCCAATTAGGAGGAATCTCCTCCTCCACTATGCAACCTCTATAGAAATACTCTGAGTTAGACGGATGAAGCTCAGTTTGAGCATCCTCACACCAGTTTTGACCAGAGCGGGGAGAGCAACCCAAGTTGCTACCTAGAAGGGGGGAGAGAGAGAGAGGTCATGTGCGCTTATGCCTGTCGACTTGACTATAGTAGGCTGACCCACACCGAGACTTGCCTCTCTCGCGAGGCATTGCAAGGCAAAGCACGGGGGGGGGGATTGACAGAGGGGAGGTCAAAGGTGCGAATAATTACTAGAAGGAGAGTTACAAAGGCTTTGCCAGCTCAAAGCATAAAAACCAGGGGAGGATGAAGAACTAAGGAAAACTTTCATAGATAAAATCCAAAGCGAGGAGAAATTAACATGATGATGGAGGAATTGATGGCATGGGTAGCCATGAATGTCAGGTTAATGCAACTTTGTTGCTTCGTACTTGTACCAAGGGGCCAAACTCGAGTCGCCATTAAGACTGTTGATCTATCCCGACGCACTGAGCTCTACCTGATATGAATGCTTGGCATCTCGACTAGACGGAGGAAGAGGGTGGTGGTGAGGGGCTTTAACTACCCTCATTTCCAGTGTGCCATTTGACGTGTGTGCACCAGATGTCACCCCATCCAGGGATAATAATATAAAAATTAATTATAATAACATTCATTATTTTTCCAAGAAAAAATCGTCATTTCTATTCAAACTCAAAATAAATTATGTTCTTTATGTGCTAATGCATTGGAAAAATGTGGGATGCTTACATCTGCGCCTCTAAGATAAAAGAGAAATAACCTCTACCATTTTCTCCATGTCTTAAAAAAAAACCCTACTATTGAAAATATTTATTACATAGGATTTTTTGAATGATCCTCCAAAAACCATATTATACCATAACCCTTAAACTCAACACTAAAGATTCTATAATAAAACTTAAAAAACATATTCAAAAAGCTCATAATAAACTTTTGAAGAGATACACAAACATTAAACTCTAAGTACCAAGATGATAATGGCTCCATCTTGAATTTCTTCTGGAATCCAAGTGCTTTTTTCCATTTTCTAAGCTTCCTCTAATAAAGTGTTTACCTTCACATTTTGCTCTCCAAAAACACAAAAAAACACAAATGGATGAAATATAAAAAAAAATAAAATTAATCATTTAATTGCTTCTCTATGGTCAAAGAGATATGTTCAACAAATGACTCATACTTTTTATCCATTTATATTTATATCTGATTTACATTCTTATACATTGCAATTTTTATGACTCATACTTTTTATCTATTTATATATGATTTGCATTCTTCTACATTGCAATTTTTAAGAGTATCCTTAATGCCATTATCCATTTATATCTTTCCGTAGCCTTGCATTGAATCTAACAACATTTATATCACTGACAACATGAATTAATTCAAGCGACGTTTCTGGAAGGTTATATTCATTTACCATAGATTCCACACCTTTAAACCTATATATATATATATATATAAATTGTACATGTATATCACTGCTGTAATAACTTTCCAATGTGCAAATCAGACAGTGACTTTAAGTTTCGTCTGAGGTAGTTTGGGAAGGAGTAAGCTGAGGTTAAATCTGCCCAGTAAAGAAAGAAAAGTAATGCTGCCGTAATGACAGTCCAAACAGAACCATAGACTTTGTAATTTCTGCAGAGTTTGACAGTGAAAGGGCCGTTGTATGACCGTTAGAACAAATGCAATTATCCAGGGAATTATGCAAACGTTTGAGTAGATTGGAGGATGGTTTGAAAAGCTGAGACAGTGTAGGATAGGAAACACCTACAACGTTCCTTCAAGGGGGAGTTTAGGCCCCTAAAAACCCTACAAAGATAGCACAGGATGCAGATCGGTCTTCAAGCCAACCAAAGAACGGGAATGATGCGTTTTGTGGCCCATCGCCTTTCTGTTACACTACCTACGGATATATTAGCAGCAAACTTTCAGAAAATTAACCTTAAATGCTGGCAGCCTAGTTCGTGGCCGTGGCATTCCCATTCGACCCTCCGTCGACACACCTACAGTTCGCATTCGGCCCTCCGTTGACATCCCACCCTGGAGCTTGCCAAACTATTCACGAAACCTCGGATTTGTACACGTGTCTCTTGTCAGATGGTTGGATCCGTCCATCACGGTAGCCGTTGGATTTGTGCCACGTGTAGATAGAGTTGTAGAATCCGTACTATTTTCATCGTACGGTCAGCCAATCGGGCTGTCCTACTCTTGACACGTGGCATTTTCCAGACCGCAGATCTGAGCCATCAGGGACCGTTGGATCTGGCCATCAGATCAGCACCACGTGGCATATTTCTGATCTAACCATCAGATCAGCACCACGTGGCATATTTCTGACTGTCAGATCTGAGCATCGGATCGATGCCACGTGGCTTCATTCTGCACGTCGGATTTGGCCGCCTGATTGGCGCCACGTGGCTTCATTCTGCACGTCGGATTTGGCCGCCTGATTGGCGCCACGTGGCTTCTTGTGGACTGTACGATCTATCCGTCCGATCTATGCCACCTGGCTCAATTGGGCGCGTCGGATCTGGCCGTCCGATCTCTGCCACATGGTACCTTTCTGCGCGCCGAATCTGACCGTCCGATCTCTGCCACGTTTCTTCTTTCTGCGCGTCTGATCTGATCGTCCGATCGTTGCCACGTGGTTTCTTTCTGCGCGTCGGATCTGACCGTCCGATCGTTGCCACGGGGCTCAGTTAAGTGCGTCGGATATGACCGTCCGATTTATGCCACGTGTCTTCTTTATGCGCGTCGGATCTGACCGTCCGATCTTTGTCACGTGGCTCTTGTTTGCGCGTTGGATCTGACCGTTCGATCGTTGCCACGTGGGCCCTTTCCAACTGTTTGATCTGACCCAGATCTACGGTCTGGAGAGGACCACGTGTCGACTAAGGAATGACCGAGTTCAGAGACCGTACGACGAAAATTGTACGGATGTACACCTTGTGTTTCCACGTGGCACAGATCCGACGGCTACAGTGAAGCAGAGCAGACTGTTGTCGTGGCGCCAATCGGACGGTTTAGCAATACCCACGTGTCAGGAAAGCTCCAGGGTGACACAGATCCGAGGTTTCGGCAAGCTCCACGGGGGCACAGATTCGATGGAATTGCAAAACGGCAGAGATCGAATCGCGCATGGGGTCCTCCTTACTGCACATGAGATCGAATCGCGCATTGGCTCCTCCTTACTGCACTTGGTCACACAAATTCACCAGAGATGACGCAAATTCACAGATACGAGCAGTCCAGAATGAGTTCCCCGAGATCGGCGTCTGCCAAGAATACAAAACGACCTTTGCCGGCAATAAATTCGTCAGGCGGCTGTTCGGAGAGCCTTGCATCCGGTCACATGGCAACGAAGAAGCAGAATGCACTGTGGCTTC
>JZKD02S1351050.1:0-11610 GCA_000966675.3 Picea glauca
TATATATATATATATCTATATCACATCACTATAAATCCATCTTCCTTCAAGATCTTTGAAGTACCAACATATTACTATTGCAATTGTTTTTTGTATCTCTTTGATTTACCTTGTAAGGTTTTATTTTTTAAGCCTTGTTGAAGTGTGTTCTAGAGGTTAGACATGTGGGAGTTTACCATCCTTAATTAGAAAATAAAAATAAAAAATCCTAGTGACATTCCGAGGAATACATAATTTGATTCTGAGCCAAACAAAGGAATTCTTAGAGGTACATACCAAGACTATAGAGGGTTTATTTTTTAAAATGGAAACTGCAAAGACATAAAGTAAATATACGATGATATATGTTCAGAGTACATTGTCTATAGAAATCCAACTATTTTGAATTCAAATGTTTGAGAAATGTTTGTTAGAGAAATACATAGCGTTCAATATGGTTTTCTCCTCCATGCTTGTACTAACCTAAAAACCCTTGAAAAAGGCAAGCTAATGCATATGCAAGATATTCTAATGCATATGCAAGTAGGTTATGCATTAGAATAGCTATTGAAAACTGGAATTGTGGATGAACTAAACAAATTTCTGATCATATACATAAAGTGTGGTAAGATCAGAGGTGCACCCCAAGTGTTTGGAAAAATCAAAGATGCACCCTGCAACTTTTTTAGAAGATGTAGCTATATGGGTTTCAACCAAATGTGGCATCTTGGAATGATAAAATTGGAGGTTTATGCAGAATGGCCATGGCTTCGAGGACTTGAAACTGTTTAATAAAATGCAATGAACAAGTATACAAGTCAATTTTGTGACAATGAAAAGCATTCTTCTAGCATGTATGAGCTTGGTACTGGGGAAGGAGATACATGATTGCATTATGAGCGGTGGAATCAACATCAATGCCTTTGCATGGAGTCCTTTATAGACATGCAAGTCAAGATTTGTAGGGTAGAATATGCACACCAAGTGTTTAACAAAATGTATCAAAGATATGTGGCTTCATGGAATGCAATGATTTTAGGATATTCCCAAAGTGAGTAGGTGGATGAGGCCTTGAGCCTTTCTCATCAAATGCAACTGGTAGGTTTGAAGCCTGAATTATCCACTTGGAATGACATGATGGATGGATATGCCAACAATGGGTATGCCAACCATCATTTCAACATTCATTCCATTAATCATTACCTTATGCAATGTGTTAAATCGGATCATGACAATTTCATTTTCATGATCACGATTAACTATTAGATATCACAACCCTCATTCACCAATATATCTTTAAAACCCTCCTCCCTGTAGACTAGAACTGTATTGATAATTAAACCCTGCGTCTATCCACCAAGAATAAAAGATGAGAAGTGTGCTCATAATTGAGACCGATGGGACATAGTTATTGGAAGCTTACCCTAAGTGTAGAAGGAAATTAAAGAAGGCGATTTGTCTCCCTTTCTTCCTGAATTATAGCGGGAACAACACAAAAGTTACCAGAGAATTCCATTTAGGGTTTGACAAAATGAAGGCCATTGTCAGAGATCTGTAATTCACTATATCGAAGGAGTCTATCACGCAAGCAACTGAGCTTCCTCGGGAGGGAGAGAGATAGTTTAAAAATAGATAGGTAAAGAAGGAAATATGGGCTCCATTTTTTAGTCCAAATAACATGAAAATAGAATGGTCAAGGGGAATAGTGTGTTTCCTACTAAAGAGGAGGTATAGGAACTTGCTTATTGTACTACTTAAATATATCACATGCGAGGGAAATTTTAATCTAACGTTCCTCTATCATATTCAACTTCTACTACATTTTAAGGGAGATAATCTTAATCTGCTTTACTTCTTATGGAAATCATTGAATAAAATGGTAGCCACCGCAGAGAGAAAATTTTACACTCAGACCATGGAGCATAATTTGCACCATCACGCTTTGGTGAAGTTGTTGGTTGTGGATGAATTACAGAGGAGGAATGACACTTCAGAGGATTTCTTGATCCAAAACTAGTTTGGGAAACCTCAAGAAGCCGAGAAACAAACACAATTTGAAGGGACAAATGACGAATATGAAGAAGCGGGATAAAAGTATGAATAAGGCGAAGAAAATCCCAAAGAAGTGGGGGAACTTGAGGAGAAGTGATGCAGGAGCATCTCTCCACGTCATCCAACCAACCAGCCAGCCACATCGAGCACGTGCATTCAATGCTGAAAAGAGAGGCGCGGCCTCATTTGAATTCTGAATTCAATGTAATTAAATGCTTAGGCTGTTGAGCCATGAAGCCGTGCCTTTGTGCAAGCTGTAGATAAGATCGGCCTTAAATGTTTGAATGGCTGAGATCTAGATCCAGATGCAGACTAGACAACTATTCAATGTAATTGAATAGGGTAGGTAGGTTGGAGGGAAGCGCTCGAAGATCCCCCTCAGGTAAAAGAGATTTCAGATCTCATTTTGAAAGGGAGAGTTGTAGTTGAAGAGTTCTACGAGTAGAGAGTAGAAGAGAGAGCTTGAGAACACCTTGTAAAATACAGGCATTTGCCATTTTTAATATAAACAGAAGCAGTTTTTCCTGCATGTAGTTCTGTGTTATGAGAATGTCTGTGAGTGTTCTTTTATGCTGTAGATGTATACTGTAGTTGTGCATTTGCAGGAGTTGGTTGGATTTCAGGTGAAGGTCTTTGAGGCTTCACACTAGGAGGGTGTGACAGAACACTGCGGGTTCTGAGAGCCGTGCACAGAGGTTGCACTTCTGAATTCTGCGGGTTCAGACAAAGACCTGCTGCGGCACAGGAACCAAAGTCAACAATTCAGAGGAAGACCTCAAGGTTGCTGAACAACTTGGAGGCAAGGCTATGTATGAGAGACACAGTTGCAGATAGAATCTCCGAGGAGTTCTATAAATCTCTGCCAGAGGGGCATTGAGTAGGTGCAAGGAGTGCCCAGAGGAAAGAACTCTGCTGTGAGTTCTTAAGGAAGAAGAACCAGAATCACTAAGGATTCTGAGAGCTCTGCCAGGTGGGCATTGATAAAGTGTAAAGGGGTGCACAAAGGAAGACTTTTGTTGAGAAGTTCAGGGAAGAAACAGAATCACTGAAGATTCTGAGAGCTCTACCAGGTGGGCATTGAGCGGGTGCATAGGTGCACAGGAGGACAAAACTGCTGGAAGTTTTGGAAGAAGACACTCTGCCAGGAGGGCATAGAGACATTGTGCAGATGACATAGGAGAAGAGAAATCTTTGAGTTTTGTATTCAGAGGAAGAGTCCATTGAGGGATCTTCACAGGGTTGCTGAACACCCTGATGGACTCAGCAAGAGGTTGCTTGAGTGAAGGATAGCCAGGAGGGAATCCAAGTATTCTCCATCTGCAGGAGAAAGGAAGGAGGATAAAATCCGTTAGGGGTCTCAGCGTGTGAGAAGCTCAGGAGAGACAACACTGTGGGTGCATGAAGACTCTGCAGAGGTGCAGAAGTCAAAGACTCCTTTGAGGATTCAGAAGCAAATCTCAGGATGAACAACGTTTCATACGTGGGGCGAGGACTCGAATTCGTGGAGCTCGCAAAGAAGAAAGAGAGCAAAGGTTGAGGCCTTTGGCTTTTGAAATTATCCCAAGTCTGGGAAGAAAGTGTGCAAGATTAGTAGGGAGCACAGTAGCTGTCAGATCGGCTGGAGAAGAAGATATGGACCGTTGGTTTCTATGTCCAGGAGAAGCTCAGGAGGAGCGCACAGAGGAGGAGATCGTCAGTCGTTGGATCTCACTCAGATACCCGTCAGCCGTTGGATCGGGTGAAGGCGTGCAGAGTTTAGCCTCTGGAGTAAGCGCACAAGAAGGACGAATCTGAACCATCAGATCTTGAGCAAATTACCCGTTAGCCATCGGATCAGACATGAGCTACACGAGGTTTACCATCGGGAGTCACGAGGACAAGGAATCGGGAATTTCCATGGGGAATTACCCAGAACTGATCTGAGCCGTCCGTTGGTGGGGACACGTGGCGAAGATCGAGGCGTCGAGAGTCAGGACATCGACATTCCCGTGGACAGGAGATCGGTGAAGTCCATAGTGAAAACCCCGATATAATATGAGCCATCCGTTTGGGGAGACAGGTGTCAGAAATCCGAAGAGAGTCGGTCTATCAGCATTTGGGATATCGGAGGTCCTGAGGTCGAGAAAGCTGGGACATCTCAAGTCCCGAAACAGAGAAGGAATCACAGCCGTCCATCAGAGGGAGGACGCGTGTCACGCGATCGTCCATTCCAGAGATCCGGGCACTAGACATCGGGATATCGATGCTCGGGAAATCGGAGTTCTCGAGGTTGAAAGAGTTGGGACATCAGAAGTCTCGAAATCCCGAGAGTTAATTAGGAACGTCCATCAGAGGAGGACGCACGACAACAATCAGAGCCATCGGGGAAAGTCCCGACAGGAAGTCGTCTATCGACATTACGGTCATCGGGATATCGAGAATCCTGGTGACAAGAGGTTTGGGAATTTCGGAATCGCGAAGTCTGAAACCCCAACAAAGTGGAAAGCTCCATTGTGGGAGCCAACTGTCAGCATAGCGGAGAATCGGGATTCAACGGATCGGAAATCCCGTGAGCCAATGCATTACGGCATTGAAAAGCTCGAAACCCCGATGAAGAGGTAAGACTGCGGTCACGGGGATAACGATCATATTGGCCAGGAGCCTAGCTAGGAGAGCTAGTGCGTAAAGAGCACGTCGATATTTGAGGAATCGCGAATCCTGAGGAAATATGTGTTTCGACATTGAAAAGTCCGAAACCCCGATGAGGAGGTATGGATGTGGTATAGGGGGATGGTCATGTGGACCACGAGCTTAGCCTGGAGGGCTAACGAGAGTTGGAGCACATCAGGATTTTGAAGCCCAAAACCCTGAAAGAAGGATAAGGCTGTGGTCTTATGAATCAGCGGTCACATGGACCAAAGTACAGCCAGGAGGGCTAACGCGTAAAAGGAACGCATCGGTGAATTGTCTCATCGGTGATCGGGAGTTTGAGGGGACAGAGGTTCGTGACATTGGGGATCAAGAAACTCCGAAACTCGATATTAAGATCGGGGAAGTTCACGGTTGAGTGCAGAAGGCCGTGCGGGTGAAGAAAGGACCTGTGGATCGGGTTTTAGCAGAGATTCCACGAAGGAATCGAAAGAGCCGCTTTGGCTCATGACTGGGTAAAGGAGAACAATCCTATGAGCGAGTGAAGAGAGGTAGGTGGCTCGCTCACTGCGTCAAGAAGTATAAAGAAATAGTAAAAGAGCCAGGGATAAATGTGGGGTTCAAATCTAACTCAGAACTTGAAAAATAAGACGAGGAAGTTCAAGTCATCTCGACCCTTAAGAAGTAGATGACAAAAAGGAATAGGGGGGTTTCAGTGACACCTCCTCCACCTAGGTTGATAAGGAGTTGAGCTACTAAATTAGTAGAGTGCTCGAGCTAAATGCAAAAAATAGTGGAAAAGAGGTAGTATTCGAAACCCCTCTTGAAAAGAAACACTCAAGATTTTCTGACGAGACCATATTTATTGAAGAACTGTTAGAGAACCATTTTAAAATGCATGACACTTATGAGAAGGAAAAGGGTATTGAATAAATTTAGTCGAGTATCTTTCTCAAGGGTGAAAGTTTCAGAGAACGACTTGTAGATGAGTTTATGAGTGTAGAAAAGTTATCCAAAATTAATATGAAGATTGGAAGGTTGAAGAGAAAGATCATGGAAATAACAGTTTTGGATTAACACATAAAAAGAGAAAAATGTGTTGCTGAAGGATTCTAGTGTTGGCATGCAGGAGGAGATATCTAGGTTGTATAGGGATAATAGGTAGGATATGAAAAGAGAAAAAAGGTGGTACAAGCAGACCACAAAGTTCAAATAGAGGAACCAATGACTCAAAGATAGACTTGAAAGACTGCAACCATGAACTTCTAGTTTTAATGTGTTTTCTCAAGTACTTGTCCAACCCTAGCACAAAATGTATGACACCAAACCTAACATTGTCAATTTTGAAACAAGGGTGGGAAAATTTTGCATAGGTACATGCAACTCTTAAGACATATGTAGGGGCCCTATTTTTTCATACTGGGACAGTCTACATGAACCTATTTTGACTACTTACCTAGGCACCTACCCATTCCATTACCCTATGATAACACATATTTTGTTACTTTGACCTCAAGAGTGCATTTTGAATTCAAGGTAATTGTATTTTCCTAATGTTGAATTCTTCCTTGTTTAATAGGTAAAATATGTTTAATTTCCTAAGTTAACGAATCTGCTGAAATGTTCCTAAAGTTTGCTAAACAGGTCTTGCAGTCACTTGAATGGTTAGGATATGCATCACGCCTTCCAACTAAATCGACGATATGGGTTTTTTGTAGAATCGAAAACACATTGGCAGTTACCATCCAGATTGGAAAATATCTCAATGCCGCAAGTGATATCCTTGGTCAACCTCCAACTGATTCTTGTAGTATGAATTGGTTGTTGTGATTTCATGCTTTCAGTCATGAAATCTTGACGATATATCTAATTATGTAACATATTGTTGTTGGAATATCCCAAGTCCAAATATGCAATGTACAAACTATTTTTAGTTATTTGACATGGGTCTGAGTGATAGAATTATCTGTAATCTTAAATGTAATTATACAAGGTGTTATGGCCAAGACGAATAGGTAGCGCTAAAATAAAAGGGATGATACTCTACTTGTACTCTGGTTTTATGAATATAATCAATTTTATGTGCATTTAATCTCTGTGTTTCTGAGTTCACGAGTAACCTTATAACATGCATACTTTTGAGAGGAGGTAGGGACCCCTTCAAATCATAAGTAGCGCCTTAGATAGATTTATGTTGCATTATAATTAACTTTAATTTGTCATTATCATAGTTCCAGAATCAATGTATGTAGTGGGTAGGATATTTTTGGAATTGTTGATTGGTTAATACTATTTTGTTTTGCTATTACATAATTTCATTTAATTATTGTTGTGCAATTCAATTCGTTTTTTTGTTATATGATTTAATTCATGCATGTAAAAACAAGAATCACATGTTTTTATTTATGGTTGATATGAATTGGTAATTCTCTCAACAGATAACTGTTAGAGCTGGAAGTTTTATGCAATGATGTTATCAATTCCTTGTTGACCTGTAACTACTCATGGTAATATATTGTTTGCATGCATTAGTTTAGTTTTATTGATTTCTTAGTTGAGGGTTGTCAATCCAACTAATAAAGTGGATTCAACGGAGTATTGTTAGATATAAAAACTATATCCAACTGGAATTTCTGCCTTAGAACATCCACTGCTAGATGAGCAATTGGATACATAGTTTATTTCCTTGAGAGTGTTGTGTTTTTGAGATTTGTTTTGCATATACTTTGCTAGTACCTCATAAGTTTACCAACCTATATCAATAATTAATGAATCAAATTACCGCCATATAATTTGACCATGTATTTGGAAATTATTTTTGCATTAAGAGAAAGAATGTACATTTTTGAGCATAGTGTAACATCCATTTCAAAGTTGACCCAGTATAATATATTATGAAAAATTAAAAAAAAGTAATAGTAATTTAGTTTATATATATATATGTGTGTGTGTGTGTACAATTAATTACTGCAAACAAATTCATACTAAAAATAGAAAATATACAATGGCACACACACATATTACACAAAGATTTTACCCTGGAAATCAATACTGGGAAAACCAATAACCTATTTAGAGCCACACCTATAATATTTTATTCATCATCTCCTCCATTTTTTACAATACAATATATATAGGATCTCGTGGCATCCAAAACCATTAATCCATTAACCATAATTAGTAAACAACCCTAATTCCTTCATCGGAATTAGAAAACCATCGATGAAAACCATGTGTAGGAAAACCGCTAAACACAGACGAAAAAACAAATGCCATTTTTTTTTCAAGGGCTCTGACCTTGAACCCCCTTACAGGGGGGCATCCCGTTGCTCCCATATTAGTGTATAGTACATGGGATAATTATTGCAAATAATATAACACATACCCAACATTCTCCCACTTGTTGTTTTCTTTGAATACCTACAAAATTACTTAATCAATAATCCAAGGAAAAAATGGCCATTGTTTCTCTACGCCAGGAGAACTTCTCAGTGCTTACAAAAGTTTTCAATGAATCTACAACATTCTTCAAAGTTTCAACCTTCTTGTCTTCAACCATGTCTCTCACAAAGTGATACTGAACATCAATATGCTGTCTTTGAATGATAATCCATGTTCTTCACAAAGAATATTGCACTTTAACTATCACAACATATCATTACAACTTGTTGTACCAACCCGATGCCTAAACACAATCTCTATAACCATACTTCTTTCTTTATTGCTTGAATGGTTACCATGTATTCATCTTTTGTAGTTGAGAGTGCCACTACAACCTATCTTTTGCTCATCCAACTGATTGCTCCTTCAAACAAGTTAAACATATACCCACTTGTATATCTTATGCGATCTAGATCTTTGACCTAGTCTGCATCAACAAACCCATGTATGTCAAACATTCTGTCCAATCCTAGTCTTCCTTGGTAGCACAATCCATAACTAGCAGTATCATGCAAATACCTAAAAACCTTCTTTACTATTGTCTAATGCCCATTCCATGGTTTTGACATATACCTTCTCAAAACTCCCACTGCATGTGTAATGTCCGTTCTAGTATATACCATTACATACATAAAACTTCCAACTACACTCGCATATGGAACATGAGACATGCCCTCTTCCTCTTCTTGTGTCTTCAAACACCGATCTATATATAAATTTACACCTACAAGAATAGCAACCTTCACTGGTTTTTATTCCTGCATATTAAACCTATACAATATTGTCTCGACATAGTTTCTCTAATTTAACCAAAGTTTCTTGTTTGTCTGATCTCTTTTAATTTACATGCCCAAAATGAAATTTGCAGCACCAAGATCCTTCATGTCAAATTTAGAGGACAAATGAGTTTTAACATCTTGGATGATTTCCTTGTCATTTCTTATTAGCAACATATCATCCACATAAAATACCAAATAAATAAGACAATCACCAACTAATTTGAAATACAAACAATGATAATCTTTTCTCCTTGTGAACCCAAGTCCCAACATATAAGTATCAAATTTTGTAATGTACCAAATGCTTAAATTATCATAACAGAAAAAAAGTACACACCATGTACAAAAAGGTGAGCGAGGAGCACAACTCCAATATAGATAAGTTACACAATAACTCCTTCAAGAATAAGAGAACCTCCTCCACTTAACCAAATACATTTACACATCACAATTCACATGTATACAATAATTAATACAAGATCTCTATATATACCTATTCACACCTGTACACGAGGCCCCTTTACTATTAGGCCATCCCCATTACATATATATTTACACATTAAATGTACATTTAGCCCCATGTATACCCCCCTTGGGTTCATATCATATAAATTTAAACTTATATATTCCCCCGTTGGTTCATAAATATTTTTTGCTAACACATCCTTGGTTATTGATTTAACCCATACAGGGACTTTTTCAACCTACATACCAGTTTTTTCTTTCCCTTCACAAAAAAGATTTTTGGATGCTTCATGTAGATTTCTTCTTCCATATCCCCATGTAGGAATTTTGTCTTCACATCCATCTGTTCTACTTCAAAATCAAATGTAACAACAACAAACAAATGAAATATAATAGAAGTTAAATTGGAAACGAGAGAAAATATTTCACCAAAGTCAACTATCTCTACATGGGAATAACCTTTTGCTACAAACTGAGCTTTGTATTTCTCCACTTTTCCTTCTACATTCAACTTCTTCTTAAACACCCATTTGTTGCCAATGAGATTTCTTCTAGTTGGAAACTCCACTAGATCTTAAGCCTCATTCTTATCCAAAGTTGTTATTTCTTCAACCATGGCCTTTTTCCATAGTTTTCCATTCTCATAATAGACTGCCTCCCTAGCAATTATAGGATCATATTCAGTAATAAACAAAGAAAAAATTGAATATAAATAAGGTGGAATATACCTTTATGGTTTCCTTCTTTCCTGAATTGATCTCCTCAATACCAGAGTATGAGTTTCCTCTTCTTCTAATTCCTATTCTGCTATAGATTCTGATTCATTATCCTTCAATTCAAACACTATTTTATATGGTTCTTCCTTCCTTGGTAGGAATTCCCATTTGAAAATATATTTGATTTCTCTAAATACCACATCTCAATTATTCACTACCTTCTTATTTTCTGGGTTCCAAATCTTATATTAACCTTTGAGACCATATTTATACCCAATAAAGATGCACTTTTCAACCTTTTTTTTTATCTAGATTACTCTTGTTTTCCTTTGGAACATAAGCATAGGATTCACAACCAAATATCCTGAGAAGTGTTAAAGAGGGTTTCTTACTAGTCCATACGTCCCGTGGAGTATTGCCATCCAATTCTAATGAGGGTTATTGATTTACTAGACAACATGCAATACCCACCACCTCTTCCCATAATTCCTGTCCTAACCTGGCACCACTGAGCATGCATATTTCTTTTTCCATTAGTGTCATGTTCATACTTTATGCAACTTAATTATGTTGAGGTGTATATGGAGTAGTCTTATGCCTTTCTATATCATACTTCTTACAAAATTCTTCGAATTCATTTCTTCATAATTCTCCACCATTATCCGTCCTCAACACCTTAACTTTTTTCTTTGTTGATTCTCCACAAGAGCCTTAAACTCTTTAAAACTATCAAATACTTCATATTTATTTCTGAGGAAATAAATCCATGTATTCATCGAGAAGTCACCTATAAATGAGACATAATACACATATTTTCCTAGTGATGGAACCGACACAGATCCAAACACATCACTGTGCACCGACTGTAACATTCCCTCTGCCCTCATTGCACCAGAGGGGAATCTTACCCGATTCTTATTTCCATATAATGAATGTTCACATAAATCAAAATCCAAAGAGAAATTTTCCATACCTTTACCATGTATTGCATGAAGACCCTTCTCTCTGATATGTCCTAGTCTTTGATGTCACATCATAGTCTTTTCTCCAAAGATTGTAGGAGTTTTTTCTTCTTCAACACCAATATCAAGAACAATGGAAATATTTCACCCATCACTAATAGTGATTCCTTGTAGATTATACAGAGTTCCAATATGAACTCCCTTCAACAACACTATTTCTCCTTAAACCATCCTTTAGGTTTCTTTCTCAAACATTGTTTTTACCCTTACATCATCCACTTTTCTTACAAAAATAAAAATTTTGGCCAATCCTTGGATGTTGAGAACACCATGGAGTGTTTTAATCCATCCATCCATGGGATTCAACTTAAATTTTTATCATCCTATGATTTTGGTTGTTGATTCGTCACCTAGGAAAACATCACCTCCATCATACCTTTCATATTTACAGAACCACTCCCTGTGAGGAGTCATATGAAAGGATGCACCTGAGTCGACTAACCATGCCTCATGATCTGCATGTGTGCTTGAAGAAGCCATGTACACATCCCCTCCTTTTTCCGTGGAGATTTTTTCTTATGTAGAAGA
>JZKD02S1351061.1:0-11610 GCA_000966675.3 Picea glauca
CATATTTTATTTTTGAGATAGATGAATCTGCCATATCCTATACCATGCCTTATGACATTAGTCCTGGGAAATTCCTACATATAAATTCCGGACTAGATGCATATAAAAAAGAACAGATAGTAAATGTCCTTAAATACCAATCAGGGGCATTTGCCTGGGAATATACCGATATGAAGGGTATACACCCCGACACATGCATTCATCACATATATACTCAAGAAGAAGTAACACATGTTAGGAAACCCCAGAGAAGGATGAATCTGGCACAAAAGGATATAATAAATGAAGAAATACATAAGCTATTGAATGTTGGTTTTATTTATCCAATCTCTGACAGTAAATGGGTATCCCCGCTTTTAGTGGTTCCAAAGAAAGTAACCGGAAAATGGATAATCTATGTTGACTTCCGGGAAACTTAATAAGGCCACTCTCAAGGATTGTTTTCCTCTTCCCTTCATTGGCCAAGTCTTGGATACCTTGTCAAGGAAGCGATACTTTTCCTTCCTGGATGGATATAGCGGATAAAACCAAATTCTCATAGCACCTTAGGATCAGGACAAGACTACTTTCACTAAAGCAATGCATTTCATTCCAGTAAAGACTACACACAAGGAAACAAATATTGCATATATTTATATGAGAGAAGTTGTTAGGCTACATGGAGTTCTTAAGGAGATAGTTTCATAAAAGGATCCAAAGTTTACTTCCAATTTTTGGAAGGGTTTGTTCAAAGGTGTTAACACTTGAATCCGTTAGGACCGAAATGGAAACCTAACGAGGATGAGAATCCTCCTGCATTTTTTAGAGGTGGTACTCCTCTATCCGAGATTTATAAAATGTGGGAATTTTGTAAGAAGTCTGTTGAGAAATGAAATAGATATAACAAAAAATGGAAAAATGTTTTTATTTTCTTTTTTAAAAACAAAATTTCTGAGAATGGACTAGGAAACACACACTTTCATACATTTAAAGTAAATAAACAAAAATCCTCACATTCATCATAGCAGGGATAAAGATTTCTGATCACATAAAAATTAAAAGAAAATGATCTGCATGCATAAGAGAACTTTGACAGAGTGATACATGGGTAGCTCAAATGAAGATAATGATAGATAAACCTAAAATACTTTATATTCAGAAGAACTAGGTTACATAGTACAAATGATATTGTTCACAAAATAGTTCTCTTGGAATTTCTAAAAAATATATAGTTCAATACATATTCTCTGAAATTAAAATGTGTTTGTCATAATGACTGGGATTGGGGCTCCCGCGGACCATAAATAAAATATGTATAAGAATAAATTTCTTGGAAATAAGAAAGTGGGCGGAGGAAGATAGTGATACCTGGTAAGAAGAAAAAGGAAAATATCAGTCTTCAGTTAAACCTTTCTATTCAAAGAGCTGGAGTAATTGGATGAAGATCTTGATAAATACATAAAGATATGATCAGTATGAACTTACTATGATGGTATCTCCTCTTTTGTCATTTGACCGATGATGTCCTTTTATTGATCTCCTTGTAGTCATGGGAACCATCTCAACTGTCCTTTTCCCTTCATTGGTAAGCTTGTCGACATCCTTTTTGAACCACTCCTCAATGTAGCTCCTCAATGGCACCACGTTGATTTCATGTTGGATTTTTATATTGAAGAGTTCACCTTCCAAGTCCCTTAGATCAATATAAATGTTGTGAAATTCTTCTTCAACATCTTGGTTTTCAATTGAATAATCAATTAGCCATTTTTCCACATCATCTTTACCATATTCAAGAATGACATAGAAATTTTCAAATGACAACCCTTTAAAGATATCAACTTGTTCATCAAATCCCTTCTTGGTTAAAAACAATGAGTTGAGTATCAATTTTGGGTCTTGGAATTCATTGGTGTTTCCAACTAGATCTATCTCAGTTAGCTTCTTAAATAGTTCCTTTCTTCTAGTTATGGCATGGCTAAAAGATTGAACGATACCATTTAGGTTTTTTACCTTTTCTTGCCAACATGCGTTTAATTGTTTTATTTGGTTCGGGGAAGGAATATTATCCTCTATTATTCTTAATTCCTTCATATTAGTAACTTTAACACCAAATGGTACAACCGCATCGAGGTATAAACCTTGCTTATTTTTCAAATTTGCTTCCATATATTCATGAAAAGCATGTGCTCTTGTTCCAAAAGAGACCATACTCTTGGACATTTCCCAAGCCTTTGTTATTAATTCCATTATTTTCTTTATATTATTTTCCACATAGCCTCAAGATGATGTGAGAAGCCTTTCTGGTCCTTTTAACTTTTTCGCAGGTGTGCTAGGCCTAATCATTGCTAAAGGACTAGCCAACATTGGAAGGGGCATTAGAGCTCCCTCCAATTCTTTGATTCGCTCCTTTAACTTGGCATTCTCCACTTCAAGGTCGTCAATAAAGTGGTCTAGATCATCTCCAGTTTCTCAATGTATCTGGGAGATTTGGGAAGGTCGCATGTTTTGTAGGTTAATCTGTGAATGAGATTTCCCCTTTTCATTCTTTACATGTCTTTTTTCAATAATCAAATTTTTGGATTCACTGTAAAAAACAACGCTCTGAAATGAAAAAGACTCTTCTTCATCGAAGGTCTCGGTCCCAATTATTTCTATCAGAGGGTTCTAGGGAAAATTTTTCTCTAGCTAGTCATCGTTGGGGAACACTTTATCAATGTCAATTTCTATTTCCATATCCTCGAGGGAGAGATCGTGGATATCACTTTCTCCCCGAGGTCCCTCCTCTTCTTGCACAATGTTTTTTTGTTTCTTCCTCACGGGAAGTTTATGAGAACTTTCAATTTTGATGGAAGGAGGGTTCTTATATCCTCCTCCACCTGAATAATTGTGGGTGAATTTCTTACTTGGGTAGGTCATTAGAGCGCTGCTCTGAGATGTTGTACTCTTGGGTGTGACAGTCAAGGATTGGGAACTTTTCTCACCCAGACCTTTTCCTCTCTACTTGTATGACTCATTGGTGCTTAATATTTTCTCCAGGTCATTGGTGTCATTAGAAGGAGTACTTGAGGAGTTATATCCATATTCATTCAGGATAGTGTTAATGAAATAATTGTTGAAACCAACAACCAATAGGTGTTCTACAAAAATACCATTAGGGTCGAACCCTTTTAATTTTTCATCATATTTCAAATTGAGGTTGTGGAAGTGGACTCCGAATTCGTAAATCTTGTTCATATTCCTGAATATGAAATCCTCAACTTTTCAAGACATAGGTATGAATTGTTTTTTCTCTTTTCATGGAAAAAATGCAACCAGTAGGTGTACTGCCTTGCTATCTCAACAACACACATTATGTCAGATATGTGACATGCAAGGAAGGAAGGATTTTATTTCGATCCAAAAATCCTTATAATGTTATAATTTTCCATTTTTTCTAGTGTCCCCTTCCTATCCATGAACTTACTCTCCTAGTCATACATCCGAGGAGCATTTTTTCCAAACAACAATTCTTTCAAAACTGAGACAAAATCATTAAAGACATCATAAAAGTGTTGGGAGGTCTTGTGTCTCCATAATGATTGAAACCATATGGTTACTGGGTCAAACTCATAGTTTACCTTCTTGCAGATAGATAATCTCGGGAACTGACAACAATGTGCTATCACAAAGACCAAATAAGATGACATAAAAAAAAAATGTATCTTTCTTGTATTGTGCCAATTGGGAAGAGATTTCAATGGAAATCAATTTACTCTATTTGAATATGGAATGTTCCTTGACCATAAAATAAATAATGTAAAGAATCATCCAAGAGATGTGGTCGTGCTTTCCTATCTTGTTATTTTCATAAAAATCCATGCAATTTCCTGGAAGGGATTTTTGAATGAGCCAACTTGCAATCTTGTGATATCCTTGGGTATGGTCACTGGGTTCTATAGGAATTCAGGTAAGAGGTCAAGTCCATTGTCATTATTTCTTAATAACTCCTTGCAATATTCACCTCTAAAGGTGAGCGACTCGAGGAGCCTCAAAATCTTACCGAAAACCTGAGGTGACCAAGAGATATGGAATGGTCCTACAATTGGATGATCCGCTGGCATGGAATGTATCTCTCAGTGCACCAGGAAACCAACTCCTTGCAATCAAAGACTTCTGGGACACACCCTGCACACACAATTATAGACGTCCAGATTATTTCCATTTGGGAAGAAGGGGATGAATAATAGGAATATGCCCTGTACTACTGAAAAATCTGATCTTCGCATCTAAAAATGTTCAGCGTATCTCCATAGAAATGTTGTTGACTTGCTGCCATAATTCAACGAATACGTTCACTTTCTCCAAATTATGTTAAGAATGAACATTGGTGGGAGATAATATAATCCTCCGTAAATCATGTTTAATGTGTTTTAATAGGAGGTCTCCTCGATCCTTTTTCTTATTAATAACCATCCCTTTGAACCTATATGGTAATTTATTAGAATTAAAATCATAGTAAATGTGCATTAGGAAAGTCGTGAGGGCGTCAGAGACGGCCGGGGGCAATATGTGACTTGAGATTTTTTGTTAACCCTTGAACCCAAGAGCCCATGATGGTAAGAGGCATGAAATCGACTAAGTTGGGATGGTGCGGTGGTCGGAAGGGTTAATGTTAGGTAGAATGACACTTAGATATTTTCATGGGAGTCCAGAGATCGAAATGTAGATCATGGAATTCTATGGTACAATATGTATATCACGGAACACAGGAACATGAAATCTTGATCCTGTCAACCCGGGAACCCGTGATCATAAAATAGGCTACGTATGGAACAACACGACGGTCGGTCAAAATCATGAAGTGAAGCTGTATATGGAGGTGAGAACAATTAATTCCACCAACATGGGAACCCGGTGTCTAAAATGAGACTAATTTTTAGAACTAGAAAGGGGTAGTAAGAGGGAAAAAATGGGTAAGTGTAGAATGGGGCAAAGAAAGGGAGAAATGAATCCGGGAAAATAGAAAATTGGAGGGAATTTTTTGGAAGAAAGAAATGAAGTCAACAACAGGCTCTAATTGTGGGATGATGACCCCTTGTGGGTTTTCAAAAATCTAGAATATCTCGTGACCAGGTGCTTCCGCCCATTGGGCTATGGAGTCAAATTAAGAATATACAAACTAAAAATAAAATTATGTACAATGAGAATGAAAAGTGCTAGGAGAAGAAAACTTTCAGATGTTTCCCGTTGATAGGAAACATTAACCTTTTTCATTTCATATCTTGGAGCATATATGAGTTGAATCCCAATATATTTTCGATGACATAGGGCCTAATCCAGAGTGCTTCAAACTTCATGTGCATGGATGGATTTTCTATGGATTTGTTCCAAAGAACACCAATTTTCCCTTCTGAAAGTTCTTCATAGTTGTGATTTGATTGAAATACTTTTTGACGATCTGTTGCCTCTGAGAATTCTGATTTAGGGCTTTGCTTCTTTCCTCCTCCAACTTCAACAATTGATTTATCCTTTTCTGAGTAGGTGAAGTGTCTTCTGTATATTTAGTATTAACCACAGAGATCAATGCGTTAAGCTCAAGGTTAATTGGAAATTTTTCCTATTTCCCATAGACCAATAGAAATGGATTCATCCCCGTACTATATTTATAGGTTTTCATGCTTACCCATAATGTTTATGTTAGCTTCAGGTGCAAATTTCTCTAGTTTCCATCAACAGTTTTCTTCAATATCTGCACAAGTGTTTTGTTCGTGGATTTGGCAAGGCAATTTCCTTGTGGATAATAATTCAAAGACTGGCCCATGATGATCCCATGTTGTCTATAAAACTCCATGAATTTTGACCCATTGAATATCGAACCGTTGTCTGTGATGAATTTATCAGGAACACCAAACCTTTCCAGAATGTTGTCTTTGAGGAATCCAATCAATTCTCCAGCATCGACTTTCTTCAACATCACTGCTTCTGGCCATTTTGTGAAATAATTGGTAGTTGTTAGAATGTACACATGCCCTTTGCTATCTTTCAGATTAATCAACCCAACAAAATCAAGTCCCCATTGGGAAAATGGTTGTTCCACCATAATCAACTACAGAGGCATCGCATCTTTTTTCATTTTTCCTGAGAAATACTGGCATGAAAAACATCTCCTTATTGCGGCGTATGAGTCCCAGAATATTGATGGCCAGTAGAATCTTGCTCTGATTATATTGTGGGCAGTTGTAGTGGGTGTGAAGTATCCACCACACATTTCTTCGTGGAATTATTTAATCATTGTCGAAGCTTGATTCTCATCGACGCATCTCAACAATATTCCATGTAAATTCCTTCTCAAAAGTATGTCAGAAATCAATACATATTGTTTTTCCTTCATCTTAATTGTCCTTCTCTCCTTGGAACTCATTGTAACAAGGAATTTCCGGGATCTTAAAGAAAACATGATATCTTTGTACCATTCTGAATTAGCTAATGGTTCCCTGAATGAGATTGAAATCATTCCATTAACTGAGTCCCCATTCTCCATAAGCTTTCATAATCCTTGTCCTTTTATTTCCTTCAACTGTTTGATCTCGATATCATACTCTTGATTTTTTTCTAACCAGTTGGCTCATTTTCCTTCCCTCAATTGTTGATTTAGGAGCATATTGACAGGGGATAAGGGGATGTAGGAAATCACATGAGAGTTTAGTATATAAGTCCAAAAGTGTGCCACAAGTTTTATGAGGGCCAACACCTATTTCTCGAGTTATGAATACCTCAACTCATAGTCATGTCAATTTTTTCTCATAAAACTTATGGGGAGCTCTTCTTTGTTGCTATTTTTCTGAGCTAGGATGGACGCGAAAATTGCCTCTGTAGCAAATGAATAGATAATGAAATACTTTTGAAAATATGGACTAATGAGGATGGGGGAGGTGGTGATGGCCCCCTTGATATTTTCAAATTCTTCCTGATTATCTGTTGTCCACTCGAACCTTTGTTCCTTTTTTTAGTAATAAATTGATGGGTTCTACGATGCTTGTGTAATCGGGGACAAATCTTAAAAAAAAATGATTTCCCTGAAGAATGACTGGACTCCCTTATTTGATGTCAGGGGGTTGAGTTCATTAATCAATTTAAATCTTTCTGGGTCAATGTAAATCCCTTCCTTGCATACAATGTGGCCCAACAACTTGCCTTGTGTCATGGAAACAAGCATTTCTTTGGGTTGAGAGAGACGTCGTATGATCTACATCTTTCAAAGACTTTTCTTAAATGATGGATGTGATCCTCCCTTTTGCTTGAATTCACTGTCAAGTCATCTTGGTAGTCTTCCATGAAATTTCCTATCATTCCATTGAATGAATGATTCATGGCTCTTTGGAACTTAGCCCCAACATTCTTCAAACCGAAGGGAATTCTAGCGTATGCATATGTCTCCCATGGTGTGATAAATGTTTTTTTTTTATCTATCCTCTTTAGCCACTAAAAATTGATTATATCCAGATAAACCATCCAAGATAGACATGCATGTCGATCACGTGACTTGTTGCAGCAGAAAATCCATGTTGGGAAATGGAAAATTATCTTTTATGCTTGCTTTGTTAAGATCTTTGAAGTCAATGCACATTCAAATTTCCCCAGTCTTCTTCTTGACAATAATTGGATTTGAAAGTCTGTCTGAATGTCTGATGGGATAAATTATCCCTGCTTTCTTCAACTTATCCAACTCCATTTTTACCATAGGCTTCAGCTTGGGATTGATCATTCTTATTTTTTGTTTCATCGGTTCAGCTTCTTCCCTCAAAGGAATGACATGTTGGAATATAGTTTTTTCATAATCCTTTAAGTCATCATAAGTCCAAGAAAACACATCAATATATTCCTTGAATAAGGTGACATGTTGATCAACTTCTTCAGGGGTGAAATCAATTCCCAAATTGACATATTTCGGGGACTGGTCCATTCCAATATTGACTTTTCTTGTCTCTTGTGCCTTTCAAACTGAAACTCCTTCACAAATATGCTTGGTATGATCGTCTTTTGTGAACAAAGATTCATATTGTATGCAGTCTTTGGGGACGACAATATCTTTATCATCTTCTTCATCATCATCGTTTAAAAAAAAATTCTCCAATTGTTCATCATTGTCAAACACTTGCAAGTACTAAATATTATCGGGCACAGATGGCCTAGCGGCCCTTTCCACTTGGAAATATGTTTTGCTCAGAATATCGTCTGGATTTGATAAGGAAGCTGCCAATTCTAGTGAATCGGCCTTATGGTTCTTATCCCTTGGGATGGAAGCAATATTGAAAGAGTTAAAAGATTCCATCAGTTCATTAACTCCTTTGAAGTACAATTTAAGTCTTTCCTTTTTGATCTTGTATTTTTGGGTAACCTGGTTGATGACCAACTCTGAATCTCTAGTCACAATGAGATGTTATGTTTTCATTCCTTGTGTGATGATCATCCCCTGGATTAAAGCTTCGTATTATGCCCTGTATTCATGCATGGAATCTCCAGTCTTATAATGTGAGGATGTGTCATCCTATCTGGGATTATGAGAACAATCCCAACTCCGTTCCATGATTTAGAGCATGCTCCATCGAATGACATTCTCCAGTAACCTTCAAATACATATTATGGGACCTCCAAGTCTTGAACTCATTCTAGGATTTCGTTTTGCTCCATGTCCAAGATAACATAGTTTTTGATCTAGATGTCTATGTAATATTCCATTAACTCATTATCCTTTTTCTTGAAGGAGAAAGGTTTGTTGGGCTTTCGGGGTGCTTTAATCATTGCTCCCTCCTTTCCTGGTAGCATCATACAACTATTGTCGTTCATTATATATCCACCGATCATGGAGCTCCAATCTCTTCCCAACACAACCCCATATGCTAGAGGTATATCTACCACAATAATATTAAAACCCGTGATGATATGGGGAGTGACGGTAATCCATGCATAGAAATCCTTGATTTCTCCGTATGCCGACACTTTTCTCCAAATCAATGGCATATATGCTCTCGCTAGTTTCATAATATTTAGTGCATCTCATGCCCAATGCTTCCATGACCGCGAGTGGCATTATATTATTTGTTGCACCAGTATCAACTAAACAGTTATGTAATGCAACATCATGTCTTTCAATTGATATGTATAAGGGTGGAATTTTACCGCTCATCTTATCGGTCGATAGGCTCTGGTTCTATTTTGGAGTGGTAACGACAAATTCCGTTCTTTCTAATGGATCATCCAGAAATTTCAATTTATTCTGCCTTTGCTAAGGAATATTCTCCACTTATGTGAAAAGAAAGGTTATCGTTAGTTTACTTAAGTCCTCTATGACATTTTACGTCATTTGAGTTGAGTTTGTCGCTATAGGTTGTCTTGTGGTTCTAATTGTCACCTTCTCATTCAACACTTTTTCACTAGATTTTTCTTTTTCTTTTTATTCTTGCTTTTCTTTGTTGGAGTCGCCTTTATTCTTAGGTCTAGTTACAAATCCTCTTGTCTGGGTGACATTTTATTGTGAGTTAGGATCGTCATTGTCCTCTCCATATATGTACATGGATTCCTCACATCCGTCCATCTGCACTGTCTTAGAGCATTCATAGGGTAAGTAATAACCTTCTTTCTCAGTCGATTTCTCATCAAATAAATCATCCAAAACAACTGCATTTGGAGTGGGATGTATCGGAACCCTTAGTCTCGGTGGGTATTTAGTATTCTCGAATCTAACCCTATTTTTGGGGGGAGGGTTCTTGCTTTGTTCGGGTATTCGAATTCTTGGGTTTGGCATGTAATTATCTCCCTTTCTCATCCTATTTATTTCATTCTGCATCTGTTTGATGGTCCTATTAATCTGAGCAATCTCAATTCTCTACTTTGTTTCCTGAGTTGCTGCAGGGTCAACTTTTACGTCAAGTATGGTTCCCTTAAAAAATCCTCCTCCCTCCATTTGATTTTGAGCTTCTAGAGGTTTAAAATTTTCCTTTCTTCTCGAACTAGAAGCTCCTTGACTATCGATATTCAATCCCCCCATTTTTCTTTGTAATTTTCCCAATATAATGTTGGGGTCAATGCCTATTTCAATCATGATTTATTCCATCTTAATAGCCTTAGTCATTACTTCCTCCAGGGTATCCATATGGGATGTTCTGATGGCATATTTCACATTTGGGGGCATTGCATTCTTATAACAATCGAGAATCACTGGGTCATTTGGTATTTTGTATTTTGGGATTCTACTGAAAGTATTATTGAACCTGAGATTAAAATCTTGTATCCTTTCATTCTTCCTTAACCCAATCTGTGTGATGTCTATGAGGAGGGTATGGTAGGAAATTGGGGGAAAAAACATATTAAGGAACATAACTTCAAGGTCATTAAATGAGTGAATGGATCTACTAGGAAATGTTGTATACCATTCATAATCTCTTTTTGATAAAGTTTTCAAAAATAACCTCACCATGACATCATCATGCTCAACTCAATGGAAGTCACAAAAATTGAGAAATAAATGCAAATGCCTCGTTGCATCAATTGTCCCATCTCCAAAAAATTCCTTCAAGGTGCCCTTATGGAGAAATGGGAGTTTATGTTGTTCACCCATGAGATTAAGAGGGGATTCTCTCACCTTCCTTCTATTTCCAAACCCTAGGATTCCTTGGTTTCTTGCAGCATCTCTTTCACCTCCTTGTCTCTCCTCATGATGTTCGATCTGGGGTTGTTCGTCTCTTTCACCATTTTTTAGGAGGTTTCAGAATCAAACCTTTCACTTCTAAGGACATAGAGTTTTTTACTTTTACTTTGGGTGATGGGTCCCTTGTACTCACCCAACTTCAATCTTGGCCTTGTTCTTGTGTTGTTCTAGCCAATCTTTGATTTGTTCGATCTTGTCGTTCTTATCTCCTTTGTCTTAGGAGAATTTCTCTTTCTTCTTCTTGGACTAAGATCGGCCATGATCCTTCTAGCTCCTCTCAAGTCTGGGCTGTTGATATTACCAGATTGTATAATTGGTGCAAAATGCTTTGTTGATTATTCAGTCCAATTTCTAACTGGGGTTAGTTACCCTGGGGTAAAGTCATATATTTCTTTCAAATGTTGGGCTAGGTTTTGAATTTTCAGTTCATGTTCGTAGTATGGTTGCCAAAAATTTCACTCTTGAATCCATTAGGACTGAAACGAAAGCATCATGAGGATGATAATCCTCCTACATTTTTATAGAGGTGGTACTCTTCTATCCGAGATTTATAAAATGTGGGACTTTTGTAAGAAGTTCGTCGAGAAATGAAATAGATATAATAGAAAATGGAAAATATTTATATTTTCTTTTGAAAAAAGAGAACTCCTGAGAATGGTCTAGGAAACACACACATTCATATATTTAAAGTAAATAAACAAAATTCCTCCCATCCATCATAGCAAGGATAAATATTTTTGATCACATAAAAATTAAAAGAAAATGATCTGCATGCATAAGAGAACTTTGATAGAGTGATACATGGGTAGATCAAATGAAGATAATGATAGATCAACATCAAATACTTTATATTCAGAAGTAATAGGTTACAAAGTACATTTGAGATTGTTCCCAAAATAGTTCTCTTGGAATTTCTAAAAAATATATAGTTCAATACATATTTT
>JZKD02S1351072.1:0-11610 GCA_000966675.3 Picea glauca
TGCTATTGACTCAGTTTTATTGAGTGTGCAGGGTTTTTGACCTTGAGGATGCAGAGGCATCGGTAGAACCCCCTTGGACTCCGGACTGATTCAGGGAGTGTGCTTTTGGGTTGATTTATTTACTGTGATATTTTATTGATTTGATGATTTGATGTTGACATTTCTGACATGATTGTTGATGACACAGGCTGACGATAGCTTGCCGACCAGACTCACATATGGATTAAAGGGGCCACACACAATTTCTAGCGAGGTTGAGGGAGAGGGGTGGACAGCAGCCCTGCCACCGCCTACTAGCACTCCCACCATGGCTCAAACTGTAGGTTAATGATTACCTAGTTCGAGAGGATCCACGATGCCATGAGGGAAGACTGGGACAGTCGCTCACGATCATTCTTAGGGGCGCGCAATAAGGCGGGGGCGAGTGGCACCCTTGGAGCACGTGGTGCATCCTGAAGGGCACGTCACCCAAAAGAAACACAAGAAGCGAGTGGCACCCTTGGAGCATGTGGTGCATCCTGAAGGGAACGTCGCGTAAAGGAAATGAACGAGGCGAGTGGCACCCTTGGAGTACGTGGTGCATCCTGAAGGGCACGTCGCATTGATGTGGATGAAGGAAACAAACCTAAATAGCCCTAAGACATTAACTCCTTAAGAGATTCTTAAACAACTTCCCTAACCCAGTGACGCCCAGTTCAAAATCTAGTACTAAGTCAAAAACTTTTAGGGTAACATTTTAGTCTAACCCTAAGAGCAGACCCTGGAATAAAAATAACATTAAACAAAAACCCACCTAAGTAATAGTTGGTCTTCATAAAAGTCTTGGGGCAATGACGAGGGTAATATTTAAAGAAAATCTAATAGTTTTAAAATTTTACAAGAAGAAATTAGTTCCTAACTGGTGGGAGAATGACATCACCTGTGTAGTATAACACAAAGAAAATTCAAAAAAAAAAACAAAAAAACTAAGACCATTATCCTCTCCTTATCCCTATCTACATTATTAAACTATCACCCATCACCTTAATCTTCCAGTATCCATTTCCCATTTACATGTCCATTTCACATTATTGAATCACCATCCATTTCCCTTAATTTCTCAATATTCCTCTTTTATGTTATACATCTACTTTCCCACATACATGTTTGTCATCACTTTAATCTCTTATTAACCTATATATATATATATATATATATATATATATATATATATATATGTTAATGATAAATTAAAATGATGGATGATGATAAATTAAAATGATGAATAACATGCTTGTAAATAGGAAAAATAAAGTAATATATATTTATTATAAACAAATTGACGTGTTTTTCATAATCTCCAATTTATAGAAAAAGAAAATAATTTATGGAGAGGGCTAGGGATGCGTGACACTTGTAAAAGAGAGAAATTTTTAGGGTTTCATTAAAAACTTAAAAGAAATATGATTTAGGGTTTGGAGGGAGGATAAAAGGAAGGGAGAAGGGGGAAAAAAAGGAAAAAGAAGGGGGGGGGGTCTGCTATGAGGTATTGTTATGCTGCCAAAATGGAAAACTGGACGGATTGCTTGTGAGGAGTTGGGGATTTTCTCAGCTGTATGAGAGTGGTAGCTCAGCCTTGGAGGCGAGCTGGGAAGCTAGGTTACTGTCTGGACGGTGTGTGGCCCCTTTGCGGCTCGGGGGGCTAAGGGGGAAGCAGAGTACCCCTAGCGTTTGGCTGGGAGGTACCATTGCAATCTCTACGGTCGGCGGGTGGGAGCGGCATGGAGCAGGAGCAACGTGGAGCACACAGACGTCATCAAGCAAGCATTCAGGCAAAGGTACGCCTTCTCTGTTGAATGATTTTATGTCTGATGCAATGTATTTATAAATCTGAACTGAATGACTTCCATTTTGTTGATTGAATTTATATCTGATAAGATGTTTTTANGGGGTCCCTTGAATGTGTTTTAGAGGGTACCTTGATGACGATTTATGATTAGAGTTGCGCAAAGGAATGACTTTAAGACTCATATAACTGGTAGTCCCTTGTTAAATTAAGATTGCGCTCGGTCGTAAAACTTTGTGTGTTGGTCGGATTGTGTTAGGCGGGAGGTGGACACCCCTAGGTAGCCTTAGGAGTTATGTCCATGTGTGATTTTCGTGTAAAGAATCCAGTGCCGTATCAAGAGTCTCGGGCCCTTTGAAGGCAGGGTTTCCACTCTCGCGACACACCTGATGGATATTACTAGTTTCTGCCTGAGCAGTTGGCCAGGAGCCTATCTGACCTTCTCTCTCTCCGGAGCAGAGAACTAAGATTAAACGCCCTGCTTTCCTGTGCAGAAATAGTAAAACCCACTTCTAAAGATTCTTCCTTCTGTGCTTGTACTGTGCATAACCTAGTACGTCGTTAAGTGTTTGTGGTGCGCCTTATATCTATGATCGTTAACGCTTGTTGTTATTGTTGATAATATTGTATCTTCTTGTGGTTCTCATTGTGGTTGCGTCTTGTTAGTCGTCGGGTGGTGTCGTAGAGTCCAGTGTGTCTATTTATTATATACACGCGCACACACACTTTTAAAAATAAATAAATTTGCACCTGTTGTCAGAGTTGTTGTCATAACGAGGAGGGTCGTTACAAGTTTAAAGATCTTATTTGTACAATATTAAATACTAGAGCAAGGTTGTTCATCAATGGACTGCACTAAATCCAGGGATGGTATAGAAATATTTGGTGAAAGAATAGACTCCTTCTCATAAACTAAAAATTAAGGAGAAATACCCAATGATTCTTTATAAGTAATTTGATCTGCCCACAATGCATAGATCCAGGACTTGTGCCAATTTGTGTGGTTATCACGGATAATTTTTAAAAGATTTTTGTTTGTTGATTTGACTAAATCGTTACCCTAAGGATAATAATTAGCATAATTTTTTATTTTAATGCCTTTCTGAAGTGAAAATTCCATAAGAGACAGAGAGGAAAAATAAGATGCATTATCAAAAACTAATGTGCTCAGACGACCAAATCTTGTAATAATAAATTGATCTAAGAATGAGATTACTTAATCAGTTGTAATTGATTTCAAGGGAATGGCCTCCACCCATTTTGTAAAATAATCGGTGGCGGTAAGAATATACTTATGTTGCTTGGATGAATTAAGATAAATTTCACCAATGATATCAAGTCCCCATTGTTCAAATGGGTGTTCAACAATGATGGGATGCAAAGGTAACACTGATTTTTTTTCTCATCTAGCTGAAGTTTGACAGATTTTACATTTTCGAACATATGCATGAGAATATTTAAATAAAGTCGGCCAATAATGGCCTACAAATAAAATTTTGTGTGTAGTTGTATCACCTTCAAAATGACCACCTGCAGGTTCTTCATGCAAGTCAAATAAAACTTTATCAACTTCTTGTTTTTCTAAACATATTAGTAACATTGAATCATAATTCTTTCTAAAAAGAACATTATTGATAAGTTGATATTGTGTGGATTTTATTCTTAGAGCGTGTTTCTTTTTTAAATCCAAATGAGAAGGTGTAGTTCCATGATTTAGATAATAAACTAAATTTGAATATTGTGAATCAGGAATATCGGGAGTAACACATACTTGTTGTATATCTTCATTGACCTCTACCTTATCCACATTTTTCGATATAGTATCGATGGTTTTAGTTAATAACTTACATAAACCTTGACCTTGTACAATTTTTCCAGGTTTTATCTCTAAATGATATTCTTGTAATGTTGTTACTCAATTTTCTCTCTTATCCCCTAAATATTTTTGAATGAGAAAACTTATGACTGAGGGATGTGGAACTATTACCTTGGTATGAGATTTGATAAGGAAAGGTATGAAATGTTTGATGGATTTGAAAACTACATAAGCATGTTTTTCAACATCAGTATAATTTAATTCTTCTCCTTGCAATGTTGAACTTTCGAAAGCAATAGGTACTTCTATGTTTTGGTCATTTTTCTATGATAACATATATGCATAAGAGTTTTCAAAAGAAAATGATAAAGAACGAATTCCTTGTCATAATTAGGAGAGAGTAAAGAAGGCACTTGAATGATCACTTGCTTTATAGAATTGAAAGCATCTTTTTCAATTACACTCCACTTGAATAATGTGTCTTTTATTATCATACGTTGCAAGGGTAAGACTGTTTCTGTGAAATTTGGGATAAAACGCTTCACAAAATTAATTTGTCCGAGGAAAGATTGCACAGATTTTTTACTATGAGGCAAAGGAATTTCAGAAATACTTTTAACTCTAGAAAGGTCAATTGAAATTCCTTCTTTAGAAACTATAATCCCAAAAGTTTACCTTCTTGAAGAGAAAAAAATGATTTCTTAGGATTTAAATAAATTCCATACTTTCGACATCGTTCAAAAAATTGTTTAAGATGATAAATATAATTTGAACAATTCTTAGAATAAATTTTTATGTCATCTAGATAAACAACAACATATTTATTGATTAAACCATGGAAAGCAATATCCATATCTCATTGGAAAGTTGCACCTGTACTGACTAAACCAAAAGGCATATTTTAATAAGCATAAGTTCCCCATTTAGTTCTGAAAGTAGTTTTGAGTCTATCATTAGGATGAACTAATACTGATTATATCTGGAAAATCTGTCTAAAAATGTTATCATTTCAGAACTTGTGACTGATTGAAGAAATTGTTCCATAGGAGGTAATGGAAAATTATCTTTTTCAGAAGCTCTGTTTAGGTTTCTAAAATCAATAAAAATTTGGATGTCTCTGTCATTTTTTTCTTACGGGCACAAGATTTGATACCCACTTGGAATGTCTCACTGGAAAAAAGATCTTTGCTTTAAACAATTTATTAAGTTCATTTTTAATTTGGATTTGAATATTAGGATGAATTTTTCTTAACTTTTGTTGAACTGGTTTTTCCTCTGAAAGCATAGGAATGGTGTGTTAAATTATATATGTATCAAAAGTTTTTAGGTCATCATATGACCATGCAAAAGCATCCTTGTATTGCTTAAGAATCTTTGTGAAAGTTGTTCTTTCAAAAGGAGAACAACTTAATCCAAGATTGACATTTTTAGGATTATGTTTTGTTCCCAGATTAATAAAGTTCCACACTCATGGTAGAACTGTGTGTTTTACAATTTGTGGGTTTTTAAAATATGTCTTTTAAATCATAAAGATATTCTAATTTTACAATAGATTTAGGAACGATATTTTTAGATTTGATTTTATCCTCGGGAGAAGATTTCTTTAACTCAAGATCGTGTGATTCTTCATCAATGATATCATTTTCATATGTTCCCTCTGAAGAAAGAAAATTGATAATATCAGCATCGTCATTAAAGACTGGCTGATTTGTTATATTATCGAGAACAGAAGGTTGAAAAATTAACTCAACAAAGAATCTATCTAGAGAAAAATCTTATAGGGGAATAACTCTAGAAGCTACATTTGTGAATAAATTTGCACTATCATTTTGCATTCTAATATAGAAACAATATTAAATGCAACAAATTTGCTACTAAGATCTTTAGCCAATTGTTGATAATGTTTCAAATGACTAGAAATACAATGAATTTGATTTTTTACCTGTTTAACGATGATTTATGAATCGCCGAAAACCAAGATGTCCTACACATTCATGTTGATTGTATTCTTTAGACCATGAATTAACGCTTCATATTCTACAGTGTTATTAGTACACTGGAATTCCAATCTACAGGTTAACATAGTTTTAACACCATCAGGACTGATTAAAATTCAACCTGCACCAGCTCCATCATTAGATTTAGATCCATCAAAATAAAGTTTCCAAAATGGATAATTTACAGAATTATCTACAAAAATAATACAACGAGAAAAAATTGTCTGAGAGAAATTTTCAATCTCTGAGATTTGATCTGTAGGTTGGAAAGGAGAAATTTGCGCATTAAATTTTTTAAAATAAGAATCAATAGAGTAATTCCCAACAATGTTATTAGAAAAAACCACAGATTCATTCTCTCCATCTAAATCCGTCACATTATGTTTCATATGTTTTCCCCTATTGACACAAATCTGATTAGGTTTCCCATTATATGGAAGCCAAAGGTGATACCAATCAATTGAGAAATATCCATGAAGTTTTTCAGTCCAATCTCAACTTAAAATTAATTTATAATCATATGGAATAACAACAACGATAATATCTATTATTTGAAAAACTTAAGAATTAGATGATAATTTGATTAATACATATTTTAATTCTCCCAAAACTTTTACCCTTGTTCTATCTAATTGAACAATTTGAATAGATGATTTTTGTGGTTGTGCATTGATCTGAAGACAAACTGAAAAAGGCATTATATTCGAACATGCACCTAAATAAGCCAAACAATTATGCACATTTTTATTAAAAAATTCAAAAGTGAAGAGAAACTGAGTATGTGACCTTGATCTATCACCTATAAGAATTGAGCCAATATCTACTTCAGAAGATGAAGTTTGAACTGTTGAAACTTTTTCTTTATTTTTTGTTGTAGCAGATGATGAACTTGTCTTATCAGAAACTCCTAAATCTCTTAATAAACTATTCTTTTGAGATTTTAGTTTACTTAATTCATAAAAGGAAATATTTGCTCTGTTATTTTTCATATATTCTATAATATCATAATCAATTCATTCAGAAACAACAAGACTTTTTTCTACATGTTGTGTATTTGAAGTATTTGTTGGTGGATTAGTCTCAGAAGTTGAAGATGTATCTTTACTTTGGGTTTGAGCAGCAAGAGATTCTTTTGTATCATCTTCATAAAAAATTTCATTAATATCCAAAAATAAATTAGTATCTTTAACTTCTTCATTATCCTCTCATTCTTCCTCATCGGCATTAACTCCTTCTGAAGTTTGGCCACCAGGTGGAATCTGCGGATTCTTTTTGAAAAATGGTCTGAATGGTTTATTTGAAACCTCAACTAGTTTTCCTTTAGCATCAACTATATCATTTTCTAATGTTTTTATGAATTTCTGTAAATTTTCCATATCAAAAACATCTTTATCTTTCCTTTCTTCTTTGATAATTTCTTTCTTGGTTTTTATAGAAGATATTGAATCTTCACTTGGAGATTTACTCCCAATACTAGATATTTCATTTTCTCCATCGAAATCTTCATGCATTGCTTCAGTAAAAGTATTTTTACTTGTACATTTAACAAACACAACAATGGAAAATGGTAAAGCAAAGGAATAAAAGTCAATCTAAATGTCTAAACTAGGTTTGGATGTTTCAACCATTTTATTGAGAAGTTTAAGGAATCCTTGCTTTTCTCTTTAGGACCCATTCTGATTTTGGATAATTCTACTAATAAAATATACAAAGTCTTATCATCTCCAAATTTATTAATGAATAAATCCTCGAAAGAATCCCAATTAGTAATGGAATTAGCTTGTAATGAGAAATTCCAAGTAGCAGCTTCTCCTTCAAAAGTATATGGGAAAAGTCTACATAAAACGTAGTCATGCTCAACACCTCTCATATTAACAACTAACATAAATTTGTTGATATGATCATCAAGAGTTTCTTTCGATCGTGGATTAAATTTTGGTAACCATTTATCGGATGTTTAGGTAAATCATGTTGATTTCCTAGAACATCGACTGCTCCCAGAGTTCTCTAAGGAGTTCTCGGTACTCCAGCCATAGTATTTGGTTAACGGGGAGGTGATGGAGGAGGAGATGCAATAGGAGACATATGTCAAGGAGGAGTTAAGGGAGGATTATTTCCAATAGTTTTAATTGTGGTTTTTTTTATCTGGACAGTAACTTGGAAATGAATAGGTTTGTTACCTAACCTATGTCTCTATGATTTTGTAAGAACAACTAATTCTTGAATAACATAATCTATAGAATCATAATATCCTCGAGAAGTTTCTCCTTGGTTTCTAACCTCTTCTATTCATTGTTTCATTTGTTGAAATTCTGGAGAACTAAGAAAAATTGAAGAAATATCACTTACATTTCTTTGAATTGTAGATTCTAACTATTCAGTAACAAAACATATTGTGGGAAAAGTTAATCTACTTGAATGGTCTTTGATTTTGTTGGTTGTTTTAGCCATTCATTATCATATGGCCCTCCTTCTAGTGCCAACATGTTGATAGTCAAATATGACCATGTTCAACATTCAGGAATTTTCCCGATCAGAATACCATTTAGACCCTTATCCATTGTAAATGGTGAATTCGATTGGTTTAGGTCCAGTTACATATAACTATCCTAATCTACAAAATAAAACTAAATATAAAATATATACACCTTCTAATTGATTGAAGATATTTTATCCTTTATTGAATAACAAACTAAAGTACAAATACATACATATTTAAAACTATCTAAAAGAAAGAGATTAATTCTAATTATCATAAAATTTACCCCTATGAAAGACGATTTTGTTTTCTATTTAAGAATAAGAAGTATTTTTAATGAAAGAAAAAGAAATGAACTAAAGAAAATAAAACTAAAAAAGAAAATCTAATTCCCGACCCCAAATTCAAATAATATATGAATTTAAGTATGGTAAACAATGTTCTAAAGATATAGATATTCAAAACACTTGTCTGGATATATCCACTGAGAATGAACTAATAAACTTGTTTAAATAATTACCACAGCCTTATAATCCCAATAGTAATTCATATACATAATAACCACTGAAATGATGCATCAAATAAAAAATGAAATTGATCTAATTTATTAACAGTAATCAACTAAATCAATTTATAATACTATCAACACATACTCCTGACAAGACTTTGATTTCAGAATTGAACACTTGAATACCAGTAAAAGTACCAAATATCGATTGCTTGTAATAATATTCAAAGCCACAAAGAGATTCAGAATAATGTATCAAGACAGAGACTTGTACAGAAGTGCATAAGATTTGTTCTTCTCTCAAAAAATTGAAACTCTCATCAAATTGTCTTTCCTTCATTGTTTAATATTGAAGGAATTCAAAAACATAAATTAAGTTCCATAACCGTAAACAATTATCCATTTAGAATGGGAAAATAACAAAATCGCGTAATTCCCCAAACTAAATTGACTAAGTACATGAAAACAAAAATTAATAACTGTTCAATTTTAGAATTCTGCCTGGAAACTAATTTTCCCATTTCTCGTATTTTCCAAGACATTCCTTTTACACCTCTAAAACAAAAAATGAAAATACAAAAATTAATAAAATATAAAAACAAAAATTAGACTTGCCACATAATTTGAAATTATATAGCTTCTCTTTTATTAACTAAAATTAACGAAAATACAAACTAACTAAAAAAACACTAAATTCATACCAATAACTAAAACATTTTTATCACTAAGTGTTACTGGGAACAGTCTTGAATTATGAACTAACAAAAATATTAACTCATGGTGAGTTGATGTTAAATGCTTATTTCTTTTTATCTTATTTAGAACCTAGAACTTGTATCCTCTAACTATCGATCAAAACTTTATTTTATGACCCAAGAATTTGATTTTCTAATTCCAAACCAATTATATTTGCCTGTAACACTGGAACCACTAAATAATATTTGTCCTTACAGAGGTAAACCTCCATATTGGGATCGATTTTAGTTTTCTCCTTCTCTTTTTCTTTAACAACCTTTTCAATTGGTTCCTGGGGATAAATGTATTGTGGGGAAGATACTTCCTAATTTGTAAACCAACTCTCCATCCTAAACTTGGATAGGAGAACTAGCTTTAGAATTTTTCCTAGACTTGTTTTTGAACATTCTGGATATTTTTCTTTTGTGCCTTTTGTTCATAAAATCACTTAGACTAATGGAATCATCGTTATTTTGGGTAACAAGTGGGTTACACTCAGATGCAAGAGAGGAAAATACAGTTTTCTTGGAAGGTTCGGAAGAAACCTGAGGTGCTTCACTGAAAACACATGACTCTGGACTAAGGCTAAACTTTACAATTTGACTGTGAATAACCCTCGTGGTGTTTTTCTTAGGAGTAGAAACTTGAGGGTAAGCCAAAATAGTATCTTCTACAGTATTTGGGGTTTCAATTTCAGAAAAGTGAGACTGTAGATATGCCTCATAATTCTCCTGAAAATGATTTATTTTCACAAACTTTCCCCAAGAATCATCATTATGTTCTAACTGAAATTGAATCAGAATTTTCACTAAACCTTGATGAAAGACATTCCTTTTTAAACTGAGATTCTTTCTCTGATAAAAATGTGTCATCTTAGATAGGATTTTAAGCAAGAAAATTGGCATTTTCAATTCATAATTCATGAAGACCATTAAAAGGTGAAAGTGATAAACAAAGAAAAGGTTATATCTACCCTCACAGGTGATAAATCCCTTAATAACCACTAACATTAAATGTCATTTTTTTTAATTGAATATATGGGCATACCTTTGTAATCATACTTGTATTCGGGAGAAAGCAAGAATTGAGACCAAGGAATCTACTTCACTCTTTTGGTCTTAGACCAACATTCCCCTTTTAATGGCAATTTAGTCACTCTGGATATTAATTCTTCATCTATATGTAACTCCATATCCCCAATTTTATCACGTTCACCATTGAAAGTTAGTGCGAAAGATTTGGTGACCTGCACATTGTAGCCATTAAACATGCACATAAATTTTAACCAACCAACACTCTCAAAAGTCGAAAAATAATATTCCTGAGCTTCAATAATCTCGACACCGGGTATAAATTTGGAAATCATTCCTATTTTGATAGTTTACCACACTACAGTTCGGAAAACCCTCATAAAAAACCTAACAAACTCTTGCTTACAGGTAAATGAAAACAAAGCTTCAATACTTGAGTAAAAATCTTATTTCAAGGAAGAAGCATCATAGGTAATAATTATTGAATACGGTGATACATTTCAAAATTATACATGAAGGAGCATCAGTGAATGCGAGAAAGGAGGATTGTTCGTATGCAATTTGAAATGACCTTGATTTAATTTTCCATTAAATTCATTTTAATTTATGATGATCAGATCATGCCTAACGTACCACAACAAAATATTAAACAGATGTTATGGATCATGGGAATCATGGTAATACGCAGTTATGACATGCTAAGTAGGATTTCTTAGATTATGATGAATCATTCTTGGAAAATTGGCTTAATACTCAAGAAAAATATGTTAATTAAAACCAACAATATATTAAAAATTGTAGCTTGTCAAATATTGTATCTCATTAGAATGTTATTCAAGGTATGCAAATGAGCAAAAAACATAAAGAATATGTGAATTAGAAACATTTGAAAGCCAAAATATTTAATCAAAACTTTTATGAAATGAGAAACATCCCAGCAAGAAAATGTCATTAATGATTGAATGAAAACTCAAAGAAGTTGAGAGTGTAACAACCCTAGTTGAATATATGCTTAGGGATTATTAAGTAAAAATTTATTAGGTAATTAATTTTTCTAACATGTTTTTTTTTGTTTGTTAATTTGTGCGGAACCTGTTGGGTACACGATTAACCTGTGGCTTGAGAAACCGTGACTCAGGGGCATATAAGCCGTCAAAATCACCCGGGGATCGCACCCGGCCTGAGCCACACCAACCCTTAACATGGTTGGATTTTTTGT
>JZKD02S1351083.1:0-11610 GCA_000966675.3 Picea glauca
TTTGCGTGATTCTATCTCACATGGAATTCGTTCATTAGAAGTTCACCTGGACTCCCAGTTAGTGGTATGATAGTTGAACGGTCGTTACCGAGTGTGTGATCCTACTTTACTTCGACGATTCTTACGGGTATGTATTTTAGAACATTAATTTGATTTTATTACATATTATCATATTCCTAGGAGTTCTAATCATGTATCTGATGCTTATGCTAATTTTATTTTAGATTGGCATTTTTCACACAATTAAAAGCAAAGAAAACCATCACATCAATGTACACATTGTAAAATATAAGTAAAGTCGAAGATCGTTTTTTATATATTTCAAAAAATATGGTGTTTAGAGTACAAAGTTGGGGCTAATATCCTCAATACACATATATAGTCGGTATTACAATATCCCACGACATCTATGCCCGTGGCACCGGATGTGTGTCATGGTAGAAAACCATGGTGTTTGTGAGATGTTGAAAGTGTCATACCCATGATATGGGTACACCAACCACCTATCGCTGCATGGCTTCAGGCAAATCCTCTACCTGAACCATGGCTATCCTGTGAGTCAAACGTGATAGGTTTCCCTGCATGTTTTGTAGCACCCTCTTGGCTGCTCCTCCTGCTGCTTCATCTCCCTGGTTCCTCCATCGATGTCGATGGAAACCTTATGGTCATCACGAACCCACATTTGCATCAAACAAATTTCTAAGTCAATACTTAAACACCATCCAAAAATATTTTTGTTCCAAAATTTATTTTCCCCCCCCTGTTTGCACTCTGTCAGCTGGCTCTTCATATTGGCCAGTAGTGAGGTACACCAGTCATACACTATGTGTCTCACACACTGCACTGCATATAACATGAGCGAATTCGATGTCTGGTGCAATGAGGATGAACCTGTGATCCTCGTCAATACTAGGAAAATTATCTTCAGACTAAGGTTATTTATTTCCCGGATAGGGACTTGATTTAAGCTCTCACTCTCAGGGTCCCAGTAACCCACCAGCATCTCCAACAACCTCACTTGGGCTCTCATTCCTTTGAGCTCCCAAAACTTATACAAACCATGTCTCTTTAAGACCATTGGGCCCCCAGATCTCGATCTACAATGGTACCAACCTCCTCATGTTCTCTCTCTCCCCATTCAAGAACCATCCTGTCAAAGACAAATAGAATTTTGAGTTAGAACCCTTCAAATTGATCATTTGCATGCTTGTATGTAGATTCCTTTACATACACTCACATGTAGGGATTAATATACACCACTTGTAGTTCACACAAGAGCGTATACCTCGTCGTATATGCAACCTAATCAAAGCCAGCCCGCGTACACCGAAATCTACACTTTGAACCCTCAATAACTAAAAATTTAATACCTAATTCAAAATTTTAAACCATTGAAATTGAAGAGGAAGAGAACAAGAATTACCTGATCCAGACGGTTCATGATTTTGTTTCCTGATTCTCTCACAATTGTCATTTGAATCTTGGAGGTATTCTGGTCCAATTTGCACTAGTTGGGTAAAAAATCAAAATGGTATAGTAATTTTTTATTTAATTACTATTTATAAATTATTTTTACCCACTTTCTATAGTTTTAAGCCATGTTTTCACCTAATGGACTAATACAAAGGTGGATCGAGTTGGTTTTTGCAATTTAAACCTGGGATTCTTGTGAATTTCAGTGTTATGTTGATCATTTGTCACCTCGGGTAGGTATGTTCACTACCCAACATATATGATAGTTATCCATTATGTTATGCATTTTTGCATTATCTTGTAGCTATCAGTCTTTATGACCTAGGTATGAACCCATTTTTTGCGACACAAAACCCTCTATTTGCTATAAATTCATGTCGTTTTCAAGTGGTAGAATCTTACTGAATGTGGGTGCCCTAGTTAGATCTCATACTACATTTGGTGCCCATGCAGAGATTTTTTCAAGAGGATTGGGAGTCCCTCACAACTCGTACTTGACATTATGTTGAGCCTCATTCCTCATTCATAAACATGCGACCTTATACCCCGTGGACTCCCAAATGAGTTTAATTTAAGAAATTTTCCAACTTGCCTTTAAAAGGTGAAAATGTTGTTGAGTGATTTCTCCCTTTCACACTCATTAAAATTGGATTTGAAAGGTCATGAGTCTTAGTTAATCTCTTTTTTGACTCATTACCAAAAAGTGAAAATATCGTTGAGTGAACTTGTCTTTTTCACACTCATAAATTGGTTTCAAAAAGACGTCTATTTGGCTCAAGTTTATCCCTTTTTCACACCAAGTAGACTAAAAGATATAAAAAAGGACATTTTTTGGCATTAAGTTGTGATTGCATCTCATGCCTTTGCTTGAAGTATTGAGCCCATAGCTGGTTCTCTCTTTGTGTTATAAACCATTTACCTAAGCAATTTTGCATCCTCAACCAAGCAGAGACTTGTTTATATCCTTCGCAATTTGACACCCTATATCTAGGAGGGAACATTCTCTCGAGTGTCCATCTCCCGCATTCACTTCCCTGTATTGAGCATATGTATGTTTCACTATTGGAACTAGTTTTTCTTACTTGCAACACTCATTTCCTCCTCTGTATCATAGCATTCATTTGTCTATGAGGAAAAAAAAAGATGGGTGAAAAGGGAGTATTATCTTGTATCGACAACAGTCGTGTCTCCTTTGAACATAGCACAATATTATTTGAGTCCATTCACAATCATAATTTTGGGATTAGCATGGCCTTAGGAAGTTGAGCTCATTACAGAGTCTTCTCTACCGACTGGTTACTCTTCCAGTCCCTATAGAGAATTTCATCGATGCCTCCTTCATCTCATGGCTTCATCATTGGGTCTATGCTTCCAGAATCCTACAGATGTCTCATGCTCTTGTTCAAATGAAGTCTATAAACTTGTTTCGGCCACTCCTCATAACTCTTGACTTTCCATGTCGGCCATACCCTTAGTTTGTCTCAAAATCACATGATACTGTAGTTCTATCATGCACCCTAGCCCTACTTTCACCATTGGTAGGTAACCTTGAACCCAATAGTCAGCATTTCATGATTGGTCGTTGATTGGGTGGTTTCCCTTTTGTTTGAAGGCAAGACATATTTTCACACATTGGAATTTTTGCAGTGTCTTGGATGCCATTAGCCTTATTGGTGGTTTTCTCCCCTTTGTCAACAATTTTCATCATTGGCTGCTATTCATAGGGTCTTTTTATTGTACCACTTGAACTTGGAACACACAAAATAAGCATAGGTTCATTGGTTCATGAACATGTTCTTCATCCAATTTCCACCAAATCATAAAGCTCTTGTTTTGTCCCTCGTGATGTCTGATGAACGATGCCTTAATGCTCTCCTTTAAGTGCGTCTCTTTCCATCAACATCAGCCCATTTGTTATGGAAATAGGACCTAGAGTCTTATGAGTACCTTTAGTCTTGCAGTCATCAGTGGAAGGCTCTCTTTCCATCGACGGTTGGGAATACATCAATGTCTTCTGATCGATGGATTCTTCAGGTGTTCGCCACCAACTCCTCTATTCACACTTGTAAGAATGTACTCAAGGCCTTGATACCTACTTTCATTATTGGTAGATTGTCTTTTGTTTGTTAACGGTATACCTCAATGATTGGTAATGAAACAATGCCTCATTATTTTCGACCTCGACTCCTTTATTCACATGATGTAGACTTGCACCTTTGGCGGATTGTGTAGAATACTTAAAGACACCACTATGTGGCCACAACTTTCCTGAGTTGTTGCTTGATTATCATTGGACAAGTACCTATATGACTTCAATGATCATGGGAGATCATATTGTGCTCCATGGTATACAAATATCTTCATATTGGTTTTGAGACTAGTTCTACTGGGCCTTGTTCGTGACTATGACAACTATTGTCATGTAACAACATTTATATATTGCCTATTCATGGCCACAAACACTTATTTGGTATATTTTTCACATGGATATGCAGTGTAATTTTTCATATCCATGTATGAAAAGTCAGTGCAGAATGTAATGAGCAACTGAGTTCGTCTAGCTGGTTCTCTACCACTCCACTTCTGGGTTATTTATAATGTATTTCGGCCATCGCATATACTCCTCTAATCTCATAGATTAGCGGGCATCTGTTAGAGCAAGATTTTCCTCACCCTATGAAATATTGCAAAGAGGGCCTTATTCCATTTCCCTATGAAGACTTATCTTCCCTGTTACTAAAGTCCAGAGATAAAAATACAAATTTTTCCACTTGTATGCATATTGCACGCTATACATCACGCGTATATGCATGATGCTCGACTATAGCCCATGTAGACCAGGATTTGTACCAGAAAATCAAAATTAAATGTCGAGTTTCCATGTTACTATAGGATATCTCTAATCCTTGGCTTCCATATACTGGAAATGTTCTGACTTGGCCCTTCAGTTGAATTTTTAAGGCTATAAAGAGGCCAATTCCGATCTATGGAAAAGGAGAAAGAATTCAATTTTGAGAGCAAAGTTACTATGGAGAAATTATTTACTTCATATTGAGTCTACATCCCTTTGTCATTTAAGTCTGAACATAGTGTTCAGCCCCCAAGCTCTTTCCTTATTGATGGAGAACCTAATTGTCTCCCTTATATCAGCTTGTCTTTGGTGGAGGATTGAAGTGGTGGAGGCCCAGCTAGAAGGAACTTGGTTTCTCGGTTCCGAACCGTGCCGACACAGAAGTCTGTAATATTTTCACTTTTTTTATCATTTATTAATAGAAATAATCCTTTCTCATCCAATTGATATCTTGAAAATATATGAGTTATTATCCATGGGCATATTTTTTATGTATATTGATGGATTATGATATCTAATGTGATAACCTTTCATATTTCCACCATATGCTTGTTTTTTATTGTTTGTTGAGAACTTGTGGTAGGCATATATAGCTTTGGGTCAAATTGTTCAGCGGTGGACATCATCGAACATCTGAATGAGGTAGGCCTCTTTCTTATATTTCTTGCACATTGGTTTATATATCATGTTGTTAGGATAGAGTTGATTTCTGCAGTCATATCTGTCTGTTGTGGTTCACCCTAGCCATAGAGAGATTTTCCTTGTAAAAGGGGGATGTGGTAGGTATGATGAGATCCTTCTAGAGGATGTCATAGGCATTGATCATTCATATTTATTAGGATGAGGGAAGAGCATATCTGTTCAATGAGGGTTCACAATGCACTCCAAAAGGTAGTAGTAATATACACAGAGAACTCGAGAAAGTGAGGTTTCCCCAATTATGGGGTTCCATGGATGGTTTAGTTGCTGAGGCATGGTTGGATAACATGGAAATGTGCTTCTCACTTCATAGTTACACCTCCAACATGAAGGTGCACATGGCGGTGTTTCAACGAAAAGGGAGTTCACTTCTTTGGTGGAAAAAACTCCTACCTCAACTAAACATGGTTGTTGAAGACATGTCATGGGAATTGTTTAAGGAATGATTATGGGAGAGGTACTTTTCAAGTGAATTCATTGAGTTCCATATTAATGAGTTCAATGTCTTGCGATAGGTTATTCATATGGTACCAAAGTATGAGGCCAAGTTCATGGAGATACTTAGGTATGCTCCACATGTGATCACGGAGAAGTTAAAGTTCAACAAGTTTGTGTTCGGTCTTAACTTCAACATTTGTGCAAAGGTGATGATATTGATGCCTCAGAAATTAAACGATGCAGTTCATAAATCCATCATTGTTAAGTATGATATGAAAAAATGGATTCATGGCAAGACTCCTTCTAGATAGACTGGACAAGAGACACTCAGAGAGCAACAACATCATACACCATCTAGACAAACTTTTGGGCACCATGATACACCGAAAGGACCTATGTTCCTGACATCATGATGAAAAACTCCTCAACATAGGACTCCCTACATAGAACCACAGTAGCAACAAAAATAGTTTAGGCCTGTTTAGCAGAACATACCAGGATCATAGATTGCTAGGCCAACAACTTCTACTTTGAGGACTAGGACCACTGGACCGAATAATGGATGTTGGACATGTGAAGAGACACATTACCAGCACGATTGTCCAATTGAGAAGGATAGAGTAGTTGGATCATCAGGACCCACTATTGTTGGAGATTTGGGCAAGGCCCACGGGATACATGCAATGGTGAATAACCACCAGGCCAAGCACCATTCCACTGTGCTCAATACATAAGGTATAATTGTCGATCAAAATTTTAGTATTTTGATATATCCAGGAGATACAAAGAGATTTATTTCTAGTGCAACTCCTCAGAGAATTAAGGTAAATTCATTCGAGCAAGATGAGTTCAGATACGTATAAATGGCATCGGTAACCAAACATAAAGTTAGAGGAAAGGTTATCGATTGTATAATTAACTTAGGTGATTTTGTAATGAAGGTAAACATTTATGTGATGATATTAGGATCTTATGACATAGTGATTGGCATGCACTAGTTAGAATCACATGATGCGATACTTAACTGTAAGACGAAATGATTAATTTTGATGGATGATTTGGGACAGAGTAGAGTAATTGTAGGAAGAAACTAGGGAGTGTCTGTGAGGTTTATTTCTTCCCTAAAAATATAGAAGAGTATGCACAAGGGATGCAAGTTATATGAAATATTAACGCTAAACAAAAAGGGTGAGGTGGAAGGATTAGTAAACATTCCTGTTGTTAGCACTCGGTAAATTTACTAGAGGTTGAAGAAGAAGAAATCTACTAAGGTAACCTTAACCAACCACTTTAGAGCTAGGATCTAGCCCTTCCAGCTCCAGAGAGGGATCTCTCTGTATGATTTAGCTTTGTTTTATTTTCAGATATTAGGCTAGTTAAAGAAATCGTTGGTTTTGTTGTAAAGGGTTTGTAAAGTTGGTTGAGACAAACTACACATCCATTGGGCTATGGGGTCTATTTAAATCAAATCCGAGAAATAACCAGAAATGCCAAAGAATTTTTCCACAGGGTGAGGTAATACATTCACTGGATCTTTAATATTTAAAATGATGAATGGAAGAACAGATGAGGAAAATGACTTCAACTAACAAGTAGTTAAGAATTTCTTAATTGAAGATATTTAAAAGATAAACATTTAAATCTCTAGAATCGGAAACAGGGTATCAAAGATAAATCCTGCAACATAACGCTATTCATAAAGATTAGATTCAGACAACAAAATGAAATATGGAGAAAGAAAACATTAACTCAGGGAATCAAATCACCAGTGAACATACGCAAGAATCCTGTAAAACGCCTCTTCTTTATTAATGGTGGATCTCTTCAAAAATGATATAGATTGATAGCAATCGGGTGTGCAAATCAACAACCCCTCAATACCTCCAAAAATGGAGTATTTATAAAACAAAATACATACGCTCCTGTCATAACTGATCAGGACGTGCTCACACTATTTTTAGACTAACTATGTTAACTAATCAAAACTGCTTTGATGACTCATTACAACTGTTTACTGAATTTCAAGGGTAGGCCATTGGTGAGGTGCCTTCGCAACCTCTACTGACAGGATAGCTGACTGGAAGTGACAGCTCATCTACTAATCTACTAGATCACACAGTTCTTCCCATCTGATATGACCTGGCACTATGATTTTAAGCAATCTCTGGTACACTTCGTCCATGTCTGTGTACTTAGCAAATGTAGGCTTGATGATGAAAATGTGCTTAATTTCATGTTGGATACTGATATCCAACTGCAAGGCATCCATGAAGGCTCTTCCTGTGATGTTTGCATGTATTCCTGCGAACTTAGAACTGTCCTTGGACACTTCGATCAACCTTTTCTTATAATCAGGGAGCGTCATCAATTTGTCATTTATGACCTTCATGCCAAGCAAGCCTTTCCTTTGCAGAGCATCTATCTTGTGGAAAAAATTCTGCACTCCTTGATCCATGACTTGGATCTTCTCCTCAAGTTGAAGCATGAGACCTCTTTTGGTCAGGACTCTTTTCACTTCCAATATGGTTTCTGTCATGTCTTCAATTTTCAACTCTTCGAGTTCCTCCCAGGTCTTAGAATTAAGGAACCTTATGATTTCATTAGCCTGGGCTGGCATGTCGCCCAGTTCCGTTATGATTTTCTCCATATCCTGTTTTCTCCTCTCGAGCAACTCATTCTGTTCAAACATGATTTGAACCATTGGCCAGATTTCATTAATGGACTTAGAGATATCCATCCACACAAGTTCTTTAACTTCAACCAAGGTCTTTCCAGCCAATGTCTATTTCTGGAGCTGCTGCAGCTCCTTCCTGATCTGCTTATTCACTTGCTTCTCCTTTGACAGACTCGTCTGAAAGGAAGTCTTCAGCTTCTAGAGATTCTCCAATTCTTTCTTAAGCCTACTGATTTCTGACTCTTGCAGGTTAATTCTTTCCATAGACTTGGCCAGGTCTGTAGCCCCTTCTGGAAGGGGAACTGTTGTTGTAGATGGAACGACTGTCATCATTGGTGTTGCAATTGGGATAGAACTCAATGGAATGCCTTCCATTGGACTTTCCTGCTCTTTCTCCTTGAGCAGTATCTCCATCTCTGCTTCCATCTCCAGGAGTAATTTCAGCATCTCATCCTTTTTGCCTTCCCTTTCAGCTATTTCTTTCATCCGTGGGTCCTCTGTTGGAGGGAGATTTAGATGTTTTCTCAAAGAGGCTATGTCAACATTTTTCTATTTTATCATCTCCTCAGCAGCCTTGACGTTCGTCGGGTTGTAACCGATCTTGAGGACCAGTTCCTCCAACGTCTTTATCCTATTGTCCTTAGCAAAGGAAGACATCTTCTCTAGCTTCAGTTGGGTCTGGGAATTGCTCAAAGCTACCCAAAACTTTGAAGCAGAAGTTGCAACGTGGGCTAAAGTGTGGGAAATCATCTCCCCAGTTTGCTTATGCAAATCCATCTCATCTGCCGGATGCACATCTTTTGCTTGAAACTCAAACATGGCCCTCTTGTAATCAGATATCACCTTTGGATTAGGCATTTGTGCTTGGAGGAACGCCATATGCATCCTACCCTTCTCTGTATCAAATGCTGAAAAAAGTCTATGCTAGGCCGTGGATGGCTGCTTCTGGAACTGTGCATAAGTTCTGCTGGTGAGCGACTAGTTCTTCTTTTTGATTGTGTCATATTTTTCAAAAATGCCCAACTTGGGCCCACTCTTGCTTGGTGGAGTATCCAAAGGAGAATCTGAGGATTTTAATTCTTTTGTCCCATCCTTATGCTAACTAGAGCCGAAAGGAAAACTAAGTTGCTTAGCCCCAGTGGTGGTCACTATGGTGGGTGTGATCTCTTGCTCCACTGTCGTGCCTGTCGTTAAAACTGTCCTCGTCTTTTTGGCGTGCATCTTAAATTCTTCCGAAGACACCTCTATTACTGGAGAAGATGATTATTGTCGGGGCCTCTTTTCCTTGGGATTCTAAGGTGTGGCCGTGGGTGGTGCGCTTGTTGAGGGTACCTGCACTTCCATCCCGACAGTTGGTTCCACGTCCACCAACGTATCGGGCTCCCATTCTGTTTGATTAGCAAATCTTTCAATTTCTGGCCTGGGCTCATGTGCATATGGGGCATTCTTATTCTTGACTCTCATCTCAGAAATGATGCCACAGGGATCATAATGTCAGGTGAAACTTGTCAGGAATTTCATTTCCCTCAACATTTTGTCTGCTTCATCACCTGCGCCTCTACTATTGCATATGAAAGAGCCTATCTGCCCTTTAATCCGCAACTGTTGCTTCTTTTTAAGAGAAACAAAGTGAATATCATCAGAATTCATAATTTGTCTAATGTATTCTAGTGCGAAAATCCTTACTGGTATGTATCTCAGAAGCTTGTACGGTGCCAGCTCGCACCCATAGACTCGGATCTCGGAGTGTTTCTGATACAAGTACCAGTCTCTTGTCTTCGCATTGTCCGAGAGGTGTAGAAATCTCCAGACTTTGTCATTTATCTGTGGCTCAGGCATGCCACTCAACATACTTACCACTGGGTGGTAAAATTGATCAATGAATGTCGTGAAGTAGTATTCGGTGGAATTGTGTTTCAGAAGAGACGTCCACGCTGTGACTGGCTGTGGCCTCCCATCAGCATCCATCTTCTGCATGGAGAAATTGAAATTGTCTGCTTGGAAGTATACGAACATGTAAGCCGGAATGGATGAATACCTGAACATACCCTCTGTGGCGAAATTGACAAATTGTTCATGGATGTTATTGGCTAGGAAAGTGTTGTAGTCGAACTGCGTGGTAGGTTGTTCATCATTTGAGAAGATAGATAGAAAACCCAGGATGGGTTTGTCTACCCATTTATCCGAATAGTACCCAAGCAGGGCACACAGGGAGGAAATAATTTGATTTCCTTTGGTGGAAAACAAGGAAGAGGGGTACGGGGGATTTGTGGACGGGAGCAGAGTGCAAGTGGGGAGGAAAAGCTCAACTATCTGAGCTCTCTACGGGAAAATCATTCTTTGATAAAGCTCAGTGAGGATTTCCAGGTTGAAAGGGGATGCAGATTCCGGGCGGGTTATCTGCATCATCTGGTCAATATCCTCTGGGGTGATGAAGAAGAGGATGTCCCCAGATGAAGAAACAATGGCTTTCTAGTCGGGGGCGTAGTGATCTTGGCACTTGAGTGAAAATTCTGGGAAATGGTGGATGTGGGGGAACATATATAGGGGCAAATTGGACTCCCAGAGTCCAATCTCGTCACTCTGGTCCAGGAAGACTTCCCGGAGCCATGACTGCAGGTCAGAGAAGTTGAAACTGCATATAGTGTCTGCTATCAACTGGTCCTTATCGACCAGGGGAATTTTATCCAGGTCCACATGAGGAGGAACGAATGGATTCTATTCCTCTTCAACTTGCTTTGTTTTAGATGCCATCTCAACAACTGTACCTGCAACAAACAACGTTAGTGGGGTCTACTAGGGGTGGAGGAAAATGACGGGGTAGCAATGGGAAGATGATAGATACGTTCTCTGGTGCGATGGATGGTTCTGGCGCGAGGGATGAATAATGAGTGAAAATGGGCACAATGGTATTTTTATTCGAAACCGGGTCGGTCAAACGCGAGAAAACAGTCAGCATGACAACGGGCATATTATCTAGTTATTAATGGAGAACAGGCCACTTGGGGTGATATGGCAGGTGACGGTAACCAAAGTATACGGACGACTGACGTGGAGATTGGTGATTGGGGGTAAAAGTTGTCAAAGGGGGCTACTCATGAGTGAAGGGAGTTACGGGACTGACAGCCTGGACTAACGGAGGTTATGGGAAGTGACACGAACCTAGGAACAAGTGGGCCAAGTGGGCTTAGTGGAGGGTGACGTCCAGGGGAATATGGGAGTCTAACAACATGTGGGGGATGTGACCTCTGGACCATTAGAACAATGCCACCTGTAATCAAGGGGCCCACCGCAGGAATATTCATTCCGGACCCCCTCCCCCCTTTGGTTAAAAACAGAACACCCGGGGGGTCTGGAATCAGTCACGAGCCATTGATCTGTGCACTTGTTTTATGGATGTCTAGATCTGCGTGCTCCTTAATATCAATTCCGGACCCCTCCCCCCTCCATTAAAGGCAGAACGGAGGGGGGGGGT
>JZKD02S1351094.1:0-11610 GCA_000966675.3 Picea glauca
TCTCTCTCTCTCTCTCTCTTCTCCAATTGCAACGTCGAAACTTGCTTCTCAATGAACAAGTGAGTGTGTGTCTAAATGAGGCACTAGCCTCCTTATTTATACAACTCTGGCACGTGTGGATGGAGGTGTCTCTTCATTGGCAAGGCCAAATTCTTATTTTGGGTGGTTATAACCACCTTTAATATATTCTAGAGCCCCTTTAATATATTTTGGGGTCGACCTCTTATTCTGCCTATTACAATTATGTTTTTACCAATCTGCAAAAGGGGATTTGGTCTTTTACAATAGCTGACATGATCAATCCGCAATATTGGATTGATCTAATGAATAATACAACAATAATAATTAGAATACACTTTGCAGTTACATTGTTTCAACACCAAGATCTACCTGGTCAAGAACCAGGTTGCCCCAGAACACATCTTGGGGCCCTAGAACACAACTAGGGTCTTATCCACCAAGGTACAAGACCAAGGATCAACCCATCCTTTAAGCATGGGTACCTTGGAACGCATACAGAGGCCCTAGTCACATCTAGGGACTTATTTCAACCACCAAGGAACACATCCAAGGATCAATCCAATATCAGGGAAAGGAATCCCTAGAAAACATCTAGGGGCCCCAGAATACATTTAGGGTCTTTACTGCTTGTCCCTAGACCAAGAACCCCAGTCATCTACTAGGGGCCATTACAAGGGTCTTTTTTTTCTTGGTCCCGGACCAAGAACCCCAGTCATCTACTGGGGGCCCTCACAAGGGTCTTTTGTTTCTTGGTCCCAGACCAAGAACCCAAGTCATATATCGGGGGTCGTCAAAAGGGTCTTTTGCTGCTTGGTACCAAACCAAGAACCCCAGTCATCTATTGGGGTCCCTCACAAGGGTCTTTTGACATGGCTCTAACTACTTGGTCCCAGACCAAGAACCCCAGGAGTGAACTAGGGGCCCTAGTCCACAGCTAGGGTCTTATGCCATCCTCCAAGAGAATGGCTCTTGTAGATGCATTAAATTCAAGAGTTTTATCTACCTCTTTGATGACTATCTCCTTTATTATTTTAGGTACTTTCTTCTGGGGTTCTTCCTTCTTCTTTCCTTTGTCCACAACAGATTTTGCAACAGAGTCATTTTTAGGCTGACTTGAAGAAAGTATGTTATTATGAGTTTCTTTGGCAAGATTTCCCTTTGGAGTATTTGCAGGCACCTTTTTATTTCAAAGATTATATTGTTTCTGTAATTGCATGATGGCATTCTGCAACCCTGCCTGGTAATCTTATCTTTCTACTGACAACCTCTCATCATTTTCCTGCATGAATATTTCATTATCATCCATGAATTGGTCATGCTCTTCTTTAGTAAAAAATACCTGTGTTTCATCACCATCACAACAATGCATATTGTCTTCAAAATTTTCATCATAATTCTCATTTACATAATTATTTTGAAAAAAAGGTCTTATTTGTTGATCCCCCTAGTTCCTCTTATCTCTTTGTTTGATTTGTGGGACTGTTGGTCTTCTATGATTCTTGGGTGGAACATCATCTTGTTCTCTAGTGTTAGTCTTATTATCTAAATTCATCCTCTCCATCATTTTCTCCATGGTCTTCATCATCGTTTCAAACCTTTCTTCTGATGACTGTGAGGTTGAAGGTTGTGCCTTATCTTGAACCTTGTTCATGTCCCTGTCATAGTTAGATTTGATATTTCCTGAATCCATTAGATTTACTTCAACTTATATTGCATCATTTATCATATCATCTAATGAATTAGATCTTCTTTCCCTCAACAACAAAGAAAAATCACTTTCAAAGGAATCAACGTATCTAAGTTGAGCATCTCTAGGAGGGGGTTTTACTTCAATAGGAATTGAATTATAGAAATTTATAAATCTGACTGAAAAATCCTACACTATTTCATTAGGTGACCTTCTCATGTTGTTATACTGAGTTAACAACTGAAAGGGGTTTTTCTTGTCACCCCACTTTGCAAGAAAATTGGTTTCAAAGGCTTCAAAATTTATGATATTGGTTGTTGGGAGAGCTCTAAACCACTTTCTAACTTCTCATGCAAGACTTTGTGAAAACAACCTCATTTTTGCATCCTAAAAATCTACTTCTTCTAAGTCTATAAAATCATTGAACCAGTCTATATGCTTTTGGGCTGACACATTGCCTTCAACATCATACAACTAATCCTTAGATTATACTCCCAAGGAAAATCATGTAACTGAGTAGGTAGAACAAGAGGGGAAAACCTAGCTGCCATGGATGATGTAAGGACTTGACGTGGTTGTTGGTTCTGAGTATGAATCACAAGAGGTTTGGTAGAGGTAGCTAAAATTAATTCTTGAAACCCCTTCTTATCAAAGATGATCTCGTTCAAACAAGACTCAGATTTGGTTATGAACAGAGTTTGATCAAAATTCACATAAAAATCAAGGTCTTCAATGCTTGTTACTCTATCTTTGGGCAAGGATAGATATCTATCTAGACAGAAAACTGGGCTTATTGGATTTTCTTTTCTTTTTTGTACAATCTTCTCAGGATCAGACACAAGGATCATTGCTTCTAGGTCTGGATTGCTCCTGGTATGAATTCTCTTAGGAGCGAGGATTTATAGCTCATACTACTTTGATGCTAATGATCTCTTTGTAATGGAGTCACCAGGGTAAATTTAGTCTCAGCCAATAATGTGTTTGATTCACTATCACCCTCAGGAATTAAATCTGAATCTTTAAGTCATTCATTTCCCAGCGAAGGTTTCACTTTCAATCCCCAGCAGCGGTGCCAGAATGTTAGCACTCTATAATTTTGTTCGACTGATAAAAAAAACGATAGAGGTAACTTGCAAAACAACTTTAGAGTTGCGTACTAGCCTTCTCATCTCAGAGAGGGATCTCTCATGTTACTTGGTGTTTCTTTGACAATCAATGGCTAGGTTTTGTTTTTTTGGGGGGTTTTTATAAATTTGCAGGCAAGGAAGGGAAGGGACACTTACGACTATGGAGTCAAAATTATGAAAATGAATGAAAACAATGACTGGTCAATAGGACTCTCTGGAGGATAAAGGCTAAATGAGGTGATGAATGTGAGTTCTAAATAGTAGTTTGCAGAGTGTAAGAAAAAATAATAAAACAAGTAACTACATCGGAGCATTAATGAAATGAATTATGAATTAGTTAGGAAGAACTTAACACAGTTTAAATTTCTTAAGACAAAAGCATCACAAGATGAGTTATGGGCCTTTAAATTATCCAATTTAAACAGAAGAGAATGTAAATGGAATCAGAAACAGAAGAAATACATACAAAGAGAGAAGACAATCCTCATATCACCACCATTAGAATCTTTTCATGGAGACTTCAAAGACTTATGAATATGTATTCAATTCATCTTTAGAAAATTACAATTGAGTTCCGAACAACTAAAATTGTGCCCTTGCGCTTCTACCAACATTAATACATTTGGAACTTTTAATACCTATACAATTTGAGTTCCTTTAGTTAGAAACGGATTACAATAGTTGAACTGAAACATTTTAGCTTCTAAAACCGATTACAATAATTACAAATGACAATTTTGGTATGGGAACCAATTACAATGATTAACAAGGAAAATGTTTTATGATCCAGTTGTTGATTCCCCTAGCGCTTCAGCTTCTTCCTTTTCCACTTGTTTTGTTCTGGTATTTCTGTCTGATCTTTCATCTTCAGTGACACCTAGACATCATTTACTGGACCCTGGAAAACTACACTTTGTTTTACCCAGTCGTACTATCTCCTTCCATTGCAGGTCAAAAGGGATATTATAGTCCATTATTTCTTTGATTAGGATATCCAAGTCAATGCAGGATGCATATGTCATGACTGGTAGTCCAATATTCATTATTTTGAACTGATTCAAAATCTCAAAATATGCAATCAAATGTTCAACCAGGGTTGCTCCTTTCAAGTTTTCCTCCAGGTTTTCAAACTTGGAGTGATCCATTCTGCATTGAGTGAGGCGAGAATTGTATTCTTCTTGATCATATAATTTTCCTTTTCCATCCCAAAATGGTGGGAGTCATTTAATAAACAATTCTTCAAACAGGTCCTTGAATTTTTGCACACTTTGCTCCATCTGTGTTGCCTTGGTTTGAACTGATTCAGCAGGTTTTGTTTAGAAATAACTCTCATGGCACAGATGAATAATGTAGTTCTATATTTAACTCCAACAGTATGATATTTTTGCAGTAGGGATGGATTTTAGCAGGTTTATTGAATTTTGGGCCCACTCTGATGGTTTCTTTGCTAAGGTCTCATTTACAATAGTGCACCTACTTCTGGATGTGATGGCCATGATGTATTTATCATTGATGAAGTTTAAATACACTCTGAACTTGGCAGCTTCAACAGCTATAAAATACCAGATGATGTGTTTGGCTCTCTGCAACATTCCTTTGCCCCTTAACCTCATTTTCATCTTGTCTATCCTTTCCTGCAAGGCTTGATTCTCCTTTTGAAATTGAGCCATTCTTTCATCCTTTGTTTTCATTTCCTACTTAAATTTCTCTATGTCTCCCTTTAATCCCTTGATTTCTCCTGCCTTTAGGCTAAATTGTGACATATCCCAGACAAGTCCTTCAGTTCTTGGCCCATCTTCAGCGGTAGGAGGTACAACTACAACTCTGTTCAACAATTTTGTTTGTCCTTGTGTCCAATTCACATTTTCATGTTCTAGCTGCAATACATTAGCCTTGTAGTCCAATGCGTCTTGTCGAAATTATTCATTTTCCTATTCTAGAGTGTAAAACCCTTTACTAAGGCTTCAAAGTTAAATGGTAAATTTATAATATAAATTACTTTTCCTTTCTTCAACACGACATCAAATTTCTATTTCTGATTGCATTACAACAAATCTAACTAATATATGTTGAAGTTCTAGCAAAGTAACCAACTAAATATTAAATTCTCATTATATACAATCCAAAATAGTCACAAAACATATTACACAACATATTACACATTTTCCATACATAAATTCATATCATAACTTTCATTCTGAACAAAATTAATACTGGAAAAATACCTTTTGAAGAAGAAGTTTTTCCCATTCTTTCTTGTTGTTGCAAACTGCTTGAAACTGCCTGAAAACTAAATCTTTTCCTCCTAACCAGCTAGGAACATAGCCTCTCCATCTCCCTAGCTCCAGGAACCCTTGCAGTTTCCTGGCCTTCCGAGCCCAAAATCCCCAGCAACCCCGGTGCCCCCTGTGACAGACCTCCAATAAGATCCTCAACAAAACCACAACAATCTCCTCCACCAAACCACACAACCAACTCCTTCCAAAACAGAGCCCGTAATACCATATCCCCAAAATAATGTTTCCCCACTTGCCTTAACCTCCCCTCCCATGATTCACCACCTTCTTCCTTCATTTAATTCTCAACTACCCTCCCTCAATTAGGTGTCAACCACCTTATCCCCTTTTCATTAATGGGTTGATCTTCTGATACAAAATAATAATTAATAATTTATTAAGCTAGATTTTATTAAACATATATTAAATCATGAAATTAATTAATTAATTAATTAATTAAACCAATAAACATTCAACAAATATTTAACCAAGATAATTAATTAAACTAATATACATTAAACAATTATTTAAATCATGTCAATTGATTAATTACTTAGGGTTGTTACATAGAGCAACCAATTATGTTGTTTGTGGATGCTCTATGGTAGACATTTTCAGTTTCTTCTTTAGGTTTGAATCCATTTTTCCTTATCATCCAATGAGGATTTCACCCCTTGGGGGCCCTCATATTCCATTCTCTTGACCTAGGTCTTCCAATCTCTGTTGGATGCCTTTTCTTGCCTCAACTTCCCTTACAATTTTATTGCATTAGATGACAACTTTGAATTCTTCAAGCTTATACCCAAGTAATCAGAATACAACATATCACTAGTATTCCTGTGGAATTTCAATTTGTCTGGAGCACTGATGTTGTCATACTTTATCTTGATCTCAGATACTTTGTCTTCATCTGCAACTGCTATATTAAAGGCCCTCGTCTATATATCTCTTACTGTGAACATAGAATACTTGTNTGGTAGTCCAATATTCATTATTTTGAACTGATTCAAAATCTCAAAATATGCAATCAAATGTTCAACCAGGGTTGCTCCTTTCAAGTTTTCCTCCAGGTTTTCAAACTTGGAGTGATCCATTCTGCATTGAGTGAGGCGAGAATTGTATTCTTCTTGATCATATAATTTTCCTTTTCCATCCCAAAATGGTGGGAGTCATTTAATAAACAATTCTTCAAACAGGTCCTTGAATTTTTGCACACTTTGCTCCATCTGTGTTGCCTTGGTTTGAACTGATTCAGCAGGTTTTGTTTAGAAATAACTCTCATGGCACAGATGAATAATGTAGTTCTATATTTAACTCCAACAGTATGATATTTTTGCAGTAGGGATGGATTTTAGCAGGTTTATTGAATTTTGGGCCCACTCTGATGGTTTCTTTGCTAAGGTCTCATTTACAATAGTGCACCTACTTCTGGATGTGATGGCCATGATGTATTTATCATTGATGAAGTTTAAATACACTCTGAACTTGGCAGCTTCAACAGCTATAAAATACCAGATGATGTGTTTGGCTCTCTGCAACATTCCTTTGCCCCTTAACCTCATTTTCATCTTGTCTATCCTTTCCTGCAAGGCTTGATTCTCCTTTTGAAATTGAGCCATTCTTTCATCCTTTGTTTTCATTTCCTACTTAAATTTCTCTATGTCTCCCTTTAATCCCTTGATTTCTCCTGCCTTTAGGCTAAATTGTGACATATCCCAGACAAGTCCTTCAGTTCTTGGCCCATCTTCAGCGGTAGGAGGTACAACTACAACTCTGTTCAACAATTTTGTTTGTCCTTGTGTCCAATTCACATTTTCATGTTCTAGCTGCAATACATTAGCCTTGTAGTCCAATGCGTCTTGTCGAAATTATTCATTTTCCTATTCTAGAGTGTAAAACCCTTTACTAAGGCTTCAAAGTTAAATGGTAAATTTATAATATAAATTACTTTTCCTTTCTTCAACACGACATCAAATTTCTATTTCTGATTGCATTACAACAAATCTAACTAATATATGTTGAAGTTCTAGCAAAGTAACCAACTAAATATTAAATTCTCATTATATACAATCCAAAATAGTCACAAAACATATTACACAACATATTACACATTTTCCATACATAAATTCATATCATAACTTTCATTCTGAACAAAATTAATACTGGAAAAATACCTCTTGAAGAAGAAGTTTTTCCCATTCTTTCTTGTTGTTGCAAACTGCTTGAAACTGCCTGAAAACTAAATCTTTTCCTCCTAACCAGCTAGGAACAAAGCCTCTCCATCTCCCTAGCTCCAGAAACCCTTACAGTTTCCTGGCCTTCCGAGCCCAAAATCCCCAGCAACCCTGGTGCCCCCTGTGACAGACCTCCAATAAGATCCTCAACAAAACCACAACAATCTCCTCCACCAAACCACACAATCAGCTCCTTCCAAAACAGAGCCCGTAATACCATATCCCCAAAATAATGTTTCCCCACTTGCCTTAACCTCGCCTCCCATGATTCACCACCTTCTTCCTTCATTTAATTCTCAACTACCCTCCCTCAATTAGGTGTCAACCACCTTATCCCCTTTTCATTAATGGGTTGATCTTCTGATACAAAATAATAATTAATAATTTATTAAGCTAGATTTTATTAAACATATATTAAATCATGAAATTAATTAATTAATTAATTAATTAAACCAATAAACATTCAACAAATATTTAACCAAGATAATTAATTAAACTAATATACATTAAACAATTATTTAAATCATGTCAATTGATTAATTACTTAGGGTTGTTACATAGAGCAACCAATTATGTTGTTTGTGGATGCTCTATGGTAGACATTTTCAGTTTCTTCTTTAGGTTTGAATCCATTTTTCCTTATCATCCAATGAGGATTTCACCCCTTGGGGGCCCTCATATTCCATTCTCTTGACCTAGGTCTTCCAATCTCTGTTGGATGCCTTTTCTTGCCTCAACTTCCCTTACAATTTTATTGCATTAGATGACAACTTTGAATTCTTCAAGCTTATACCCAAGTAATCAGAATACAACATATCACTAGTATTCCTGTGGAATTTCAATTTGTCTGGAGCACTGATGTTGTCATACTTTATCTTGATCTCAGATACTTTGTCTTCATCTGCAACTGCTATATTAAAGGCCCTCGTCTATATATCTCTTACTGTGAACATAGAATACTTGTGCTGAGAAATATTTTCCACTTCAGGGACTAACTCCCTCATCTCACACATATCCATATTATCTTTCTCAGCATATTGTTTTGCCAAATCTTCTTTATATTGATAAGTTGCTCCAGATGTCTTATCAAAGATGTGTTTTTTGCTGCTGAAAGTTATTGATTTTCTTTCACTTTGGATCTTGCCTCCTTTCTCAACTTCTACAGTGCTAGTACCACTCTCCACCAGATCCATATTCACTTGTTCTTTAGGCTCTTCCTCCTCTAGATCCACTATATGTCGGGACTTTGTAATATTCATCTTCTTAGGGGTAACCTGTTGATCACTGGTGCCTAGGGCCTCAGAAATGATTCTCTTGTTGTAAACACTTACTTTGGGGACTTTGAATATCACCTTCTAAGGAGTTTGTTGTGTTTGACTTTGTTGCAAGGTTGCCTCCACTTGTTGTGTTTGACTCTGTTGCAGGTTTGCCTCCACTTTTTGTGTTTGATTTGGTTGCAAGATTACTTCCATATCAGCATAGACTTCTAGATTTTCTAACTTATCAAAACCCTCAACATGTTCATGCTCATAAGGGGCCTGTTTGTTCATAAATATTCTCTTGGATATGATCTGATGCGGATCATATATTCTTCCATTTAGCTGTGAAAAACCAAACTCTTTGAGATTTTCTTGGATCTGAGATAAGAATGATCTAGTCTTGACAATGAAGGGTCCAATGATAAAAGGGAATTTGAAGTTTGAGGGTTTGTGCAATTTCAAGAAATGATTTGTCTCTGATATGATTCTTTGCCTGATGAATTCAAGGGAAAAGACTCTGGGGGTCAGAAAAATGGGCAGAAGATAGGGGGATTCATGGAAATCATAAACCCATACCACTATTGAATGCATGAAAAATACCCAGTCCCCCACTCTGTTTTTTGGATTTGGCTGTAAATATATCCTCATGTCATCTAGGACTCTTGGTAGACTAGTCTTGAAAATCAAACTATAAACCCTGGACATGAATTTGTTGATGAAGATGAGCAATGTGATCCTCTTACATTCAGTTGATATGAATGTTGCTTCAGGAAATTCTCTCTCATTTGTTTCCAGGAAAATATTCAACAAGTATGTGTAATATCTTAAATGTCTTAGAGAGCGAAAATTCACTAGTTGTTTGTGGATATTATCGGCTATGAATTGATTGAAATTGACATAGACCGACGAACTAGACTCTAATTGAAAAAAATGCCAACANACCACCTTATCCCCTTTTCATTAATGGGTTGATCTTCTGATACAAAATAATAATTAATAATTTATTAAGCTAGATTTTATTAAACATATATTAAATCATGAAATTAATTAATTAATTAATTAATTAAACCAATAAACATTCAACAAATATTTAACCAAGATAATTAATTAAACTAATATACATTAAACAATTATTTAAATCATGTCAATTGATTAATTACTTAGGGTTGTTACATAGAGCAACCAATTATGTTGTTTGTGGATGCTCTATGGTAGACATTTTCAGTTTCTTCTTTAGGTTTGAATCCATTTTTCCTTATCATCCAATGAGGATTTCACCCCTTGGGGGCCCTCATATTCCATTCTCTTGACCTAGGTCTTCCAATCTCTGTTGGATGCCTTTTCTTGCCTCAACTTCCCTTACAATTTTATTGCATTAGATGACAACTTTGAATTCTTCAAGCTTATACCCAAGTAATCAGAATACAACATATCACTAGTATTCCTGTGGAATTTCAATTTGTCTGGAGCACTGATGTTGTCATACTTTATCTTGATCTCAGATACTTTGTCTTCATCTGCAACTGCTATATTAAAGGCCCTCGTCTATATATCTCTTACTGTGAACATAGAATACTTGTTCTGAGAAATATTTTCCACTTCAGGGACTAACTCCCTCATCTCACACATATCCATATTATCTTTCTCAGCATATTGTTTTGCCAAATCTTCTTTACATTGATAAGTTGCTCCATATGTCTTATCAAAGATGTGTTTTTTGCTGCTGAAAGTTATTGATTTTCTTTCACTTTGGATCTTGCCTCCTTTCTCAACTTCTACAGTGCTAGTACCACTCTCCACCATATCCATATTCACTTGTTCTTTAGGCTCTTCCTCCTCTAGATCCACTATATGTCGGGACTTTGTAATCTTCATCTTCTTAGGGGTAACCTGTTGATCACTGGTGCCTAGGGCCTCAGAAATTATTCTCTTGTTGTAAACACTTACTTTGGAGACTTTGAATATCACCTTCTAAGGAGTTTGTTGTGTTTGACTCTGTTGCAAGGTTGCCTCCACTTGTTGTGTTTGACTCTGTTGCAGGTTTGCCTCCACTTTTTGTGTTTGATTTGGTTGCAATATTACTTCCATATCAGCATAGACTTCTAGATTTTCTAACTTATCAAAACCCTCAACATGTTCATGCTCATAAGGGGCCTGTTTGTTCATAAATATTCTCTTGGATATGATCTGATGCGGATCATATATTCTTCCATTTAGCTGTGAAAAACCAAACTCTTTGAGATTTTCTTGGATCTGAGATAAGAATGATCTAGTCTTGACAATGAAGGGTCCAATGATAAAAGGGAATTTGAAGTTTGAGGGTTTGTGCAATTTCAAGAAATGATTTGTCTCTGATATGATTCTTTGCCTGATGAATTCAAGGGAAAAGACTCTGGGGGTCAGAAAAATGGGCAGAAGATAGGGGGATTCATGGAAATCATAAACCCATACCACTATTGAATGCATGAAAAATACCCAGTCCCCCACTCTGTTTTTTGGATTTGGCTGTAAATATATCCTCATGTCATCTAGGACTCTTGGTAGACTAGTCTTGAAAATCAAACTATAAACCCTGGACATGAATTTGTTGATGAAGATGAGCAATGTGATCCTCTTACATTCAGTTGATATGAATGTTGCTTCAGGAAATTCTCTCTCATTTGTTTCCAGGAAAATATTCAACAAGTATGTGTAATATCTTAAATGTCTTAGAGAGCGAAAATTCACTAGTTGTTTGTGGATATTATCGGCTATGAATTGATTGAAATTGACATAGACCGACGAACTAGACTCTAATTGAAAAAAATGCCAACAGGAAAGCCAACATGATCTCGACCACATGCTTTTTATTATCTAGACCTAAAATTTGACTCGGTAGGGAACAAACCCATTGGACCTCAATAACCATTATATTCACACTCATTGGAAAAAGACTTACTTTCTAAAAGATGCTATGGCTTGCCAATCGTTTGTAAAAATAGATCTTTGACTTCTGATGGACACTCC
>JZKD02S1351127.1:0-11610 GCA_000966675.3 Picea glauca
TTGAGCATATATAGTGCGCAACTATCTTTGAAACAAAAGACTTCCCTGGGTTGATAATTTATGTTTCACTTGGTTGTTTGAAATTAATTAAGCAATTATAGTGACCAACATCTGGAAGCCAACAAAAGATTATCCTAGGTGCCAAGAAGTTTCTCTTTGGTATTGGTACCCTCACCACAGTTTTAGGTCTATGTAAATTTGGTATAATCCGAAAGCTTGATCATACCACTCGCTCCACATAGTAGACCAGTGTTTTGTGAGGATCCATCAAACCAGTCAATGTTCAATCCCTGTTGGTAAGTAGGCTGTAAAAAGCGTGGAGATAGTTCCTTCTATGACCTTGATATATCCAGACCACCCAAAGTCCTGTAGCAAACAATATTAATAGAAGAGGGAGTCTGATAAAAGATAGCCTTGTTGTGCACCAACCAATTCTACTAGCAAACCAAGGCCAGAAGATGAGGATAGGACTCCTCCTCCTCTGTCCAGTCCTCCAAACTAGTCTACAATGTGGAGCCTGACCAAAAACACCTGAGCTTAAGGGAAAATGTGAGTTTGTGTCAAACTTGTTGTGTAAATGTATAATCTAAAAAGAGATGTGTAATATATTCAGATTTCAAATGACACATAAAACAAATATTAGGTCCCTCCCAACCCTGGTGTAATAGATTGTTTGAGGTCAATATCTTATCATCTACAGGTAGCCAAATAAATAGTTTGATTTTCAGGGGAATATTCCAATGCCAAAATTGTTTCCTCCAGCCTGTACACCTCTAGGTCCAAATGGTAGAAGCTAAAGCGTTATATAGATTTTTGTCTATTATGTTTCCAAATCGATTGCCTCCAATCCAGATAAAAGTATCCTCATGTTCCCCTATATGTATCCCCACTCCTAATAGAACCTTACAATAACACTTCCATTCAATATCCAAGTCATGCGAAAGATCCAAGTCTAAGCAATTTTTCCATCTAGAATTGTGAGTCTCATGGTCTGTAAGACCCTTGGCTTGGAAGAGATAAAAAAAATGTTTTTCATGTAATTTGCTCAAGAGATCGAGAGATAAAAAAGTATATGTCCCTAATCCTAGAATAACATCCTGACCAATATGAATTGTGTGGCCCCATCCGGGTTTCCAACATTACCAATGTTGGATGTTATGAATATATTTCAGTAATGATCTCCAAATCGAAGAAGCATGTGTCGGAGTTGTGGTAATATGTTTGAGCCAACTCAAGATTGTAAGATGTGTGATATAGTTACCAATAATAACATGATGCCAAATCCCATCTTGTGATAGCACACGCTAGAGTGAATTTAACACTAATTCTTTATTAAACAGGAAATTTTTTCTTAGCCCCCAACCACCCACTGATTTGGGTTTTGCAATGGAATACTAGAAACAAAGATGTAGATGCTTATTTACACTACCACTTGTCCAGAGAAAATAAAATATCATCTCTTGAATCATTTTTAAAATAGTACCAGGGATAGCAGCCAATGCCATCCAATATACTATCTGGCTCTCCAAAACTGATTTAATAACAACAAATCTCCCTCCAAGCGATATCCACCTATTGCACCAATGCGCGATCCTTTTCTCAAATTTTATGAGAAACCAACCCAAATCAACCACTTTATAACAGTCTGGTTTGAGAAAATATCCAAGATATCTCAGACCAATCAAGATATCAATAAATTTTTACAAGAACATGTTCTTGTACATGTCTATGTCCACCTCTGTGAGCCCTGAGTACTGTATGGTAGTCTTTGTCACATTGATCCGGAGCCCCGAAGCACGAAAGGAGAATTTAAGAATTGAGTCAATCTCCATCCATTCTTGTGAATCATCTCTGATCGCAATAAGAATATCATCCATGAAATGTGCAGAATCTTGACCAGTATTGAAACCTTAATGCCTCTGATTTTCCCTGCTTGTTGACTATTTTTGAGAAGAATGCTCAGTCCTTCCATGGCCACCAAGATAAATAAAAGAGGTGAGAGTGGGAAACCCTGCCTCGGACCTCTCTCATTTTTGAAGAAAGGATTTGCTTCCCCATTCACCAATACAAATATGGTCACACTAGAAAAACAACCCATGATACATCTTGTGAAAAGATGACCAAAACCAGATTGAAGAAGTATTAATCGAAGGAAGTCCCAATTAATACAATCGAATTTTTTTTTGAGATCTAATTTTAAAATTAGTGCCTGGAGATTTTTTTTTTAATGTTGTGTAATACTTCTTGTGAAGTTCCTATAGCATCCAATATATGTCGACCTTTAAGGAAGCGCAATTGTTCACTTGAGATAATGCGAGACAAGTAAGGTTTAATCCTATTGGAAAGTATTTTGGTAATAACCTTATAGAAAAGATTGCACAGAGAAATAGTCATGTAGTCACTAAAGGAAGACGAAAGATTGGTATTAGGAATAAGAGTCAAGAAAGTAGAGTTTAAAGCCCGATTGACCACACCTTTGATCCTGGTATCTTCCACCAGTTCCCACATTTCATCTCCAACAAGTTGAAAAAAGTGTAGGTAAAACTTAACAGTCCAACCATCAGGTCTGAGACTCTTATCCCTTTTGAAAGTATTTAGAACTTTTCAAATATCCTCTTTAGTAGAAGCAACAGTAAGTAGTTTGGCCTCCCTCTCAATAATATGTCTAGGAAAGAGTCCAGTGATGGTAGCTTGGTATGTAATATTTGTAAGTCCCCGATCACTATAAGAATTTTTGAAGAAATGATAGGCCACTAGAATTAGCTTATCCTGTCCTGTAATAATGTCTATTGTGTCTGTCCTTAATTCCCAAATATGTTTATGATTCCTCCTGTAGCTAGGAAAGTGATGGAAAAAAATTGTATTTCAATCTCCACACTTGATCCAAATAACTCTACTCTTTTGGCACCAATGTGCTTCCTCAGCTAGCAATATCATGTTCCGCTCTTCCTCAAAAGTCATTAATTTTTGTTCATATTCAGTTTGTCTAGTTCCCACATAATGTTTTTGGATCAATGGATTTATATTATCTTCCAACTATGTAAGTCTATGTGTATTCTTGATAAACTGTAGATGAGCCCAACTTTTAATTTTCAATTTTAGTTGTTTTAGGTTCCATGCAAGACATCTCTGCACGTCAACTTCTTGTATAAAGGAATGGTCATTCCAAACCTCAGTGACAAGTCGCTCAAAATTCAGGTCCCGTAACCACATTGGATTGAATTTAAAAGGATAAGTAGAGCAATGAGGGGAAGAATCCAGCTACAGAAAGATAGGATCCTGGTCCGAGAAGAAAGGATATTCAACCTAGGATCTATATATTTTTTAAAATTGAAGAAGATGTTCGGAAATGAAAAAATGATCCATTCGCTTAGAGATATGCTCCGAACCAGTTCTACCATTCCTCCAAGTAGGAACCACAAAAACTGGTAATAAATCCACCAGATTGTTGTGTAGGAAGATTTCTTTTAACTGTAAGGCTGTCGAATTTGGTAAATCAGTGTCCCCCCATATCTCATTAGATGATAAAGTAAAATTAAAATCTCCCACGACAATAAGATTTAGTTTAGCCAGAAGGCCAATTGTCAAAACTTTTTTCCAAAATGCAAGCCTATCATAACAAGGACCATAAACATTGAGAATATTAACTTGTCTCTTGTTAGCACAACAAGTACATGTCATCAAAATACCACCACAACATAAGAAAGGTTCCAACTCAAATGTAACAGGATCCCAAGAAACAAGTAACCCACCCAATATTCCCACATATCTAACAACACTAACAAACCACTTCGGTCTTATGCTACTGTAGAAATCCTGAGCACATTGCTCTTCAACTATAGTTTCTTGTAAAATAATAATTCTAAGAAGAGTTTTGTCAATAAGTATCCCGAGGGAGGCCTTTTTGAGGGCTCCACCCACCCCTTTGATATTGAGGGTGAGAAGTATCATGAATAGGACCTAGCTAGGGGTTTAATGCCTCTAAGCACCCCAAGGTCAAAATTTTTTGTGGAAAAATTATTTGGAAGAGTAACAGAAAAATTAGTCTTTCTCCGAGCACTGTGTGTTTTGATAGGTGAAGTTTCAAGTCCCAAACCATGAGACCAAGAGAATTCTTTCCCAGATGTGTCACTAGTATTAACACTGGGAAAAGATATAGGTAAGTCCGAGCTCTCGCAGATGATTGGTGACCTAACTTGAAAAGTAGGAATCGAAACCAGATGCAGCGTCTCAACTGTAGTAAGAGCCAAAATATTAAGTAGGTTCCCGAGGGTAGTGTGTCCATAAGATAGAGAGTTAGAAACCGTAGGAGCAGTCCCAACAAGCTTAGAGTCAGTAGTAGGAAGATGCACATCAGTTAGGTGATCAGGAACAGTCAATTGGAAAGGACTATCAGGTAAGGCAAATCCACTAGGAGCCAAAGGACCAGTGTGAGCCCTTTCGTCTCTAGAAAGTGTCGATAGTTGTTGGGCAAGAAAAGTCCAAGGGGACTCTTTCTTTGCAGTGGGTGAAGGGGGAATAGACGAGCTCTTCAGAGAATTAGATACGGTCCATGTTAAGGACCCCATCCCCAGGATAATAGATGAGTCCAAAATATGCCTTTCCTAAGAAGTAAGGGTATAATAAAAAGTAGGTTAGAGATGCTTGAGCTTACAAGTGAGAGTATCCAGAGGTGTGGTATGCCAATCACCAGTGTCCATAAATCCTTCAATCTCCATAGCGAAAGACTCAACTCCTGGTGAGTCCTCCCACGAGAGCTTGTGGAGGTAAGAAGCTTATGATTCTTCCTCTTTCGGTTCTCCAGTACAGTCACACCAAAGGTGTCTAGTCCCGTGGCTACTAGTGCAGCGAAAGGGTATTCCAATATAATTAAGGAATTGTGTCACCGTGCAACCTCGCCAAATGATATCCAAAGTCTTAGGTAACCTCGAATGTACATCCAACTCAACCAGTATCCTGGCAATTTTTGTATCGGAACCCTTTTAAAGGTTGTCATCTAAACTGATAAAACGACTGAGCTCATTTCCTGTGGTTGCAAGAGCTTTATCCATCCAACACTGAAGTGGAAGGTCAGGAATTAAAACCCATAGGTGTCACAGTCTAAAATAATATGTGGCTAAATCAAAGCTAATTTTCCATCTCTTAAGAATTAGGCTACATCCACTGATAGTCCAAAGAGTATCTAGAATATGATAAGAATCCTCCAGCGAGTTAAAAAGTAGACCAAACCAGCCATGACAAATAGATATGAACTCCAGAACATATCTCAGTAAAGGAAACCAGGCATATGAAATCAAATTCATAAGTGAACACTTACACATAGAGTGATAGGAAATCCTATCAACAAGTCCACCGAGATATAGACATACACTCTCCTCCAAACCTACGTATGAATCCATGATAAGGCAGTGTTTTGTCTTGTTGGGTTTCCATGTGCATTTGCAACCTGAACTTCGGGTTTCCACTTCTACACCGATGAACGACGCTCACGAATACCCACACTCTGGTGCAAACCAGAATGCCCAAAAGAGGAGACCAGTCCCGAAAGTGGAGCGGAAGGCGACAAGGGAGTGGATGCAGGAGGCTAACAGGTAACAATGATCGAGGATAACAAATGTTCTTCCAAGGTCGAGGTGGTAGAAGGAGAGGTAGAAACTATTGTTTATGCATCCGTCGAGGTGAAGAGCCTGTAACTCTTCCAGAGGGCCTCGTCAGCCACACTCATGAGTGAGCTAACCTCAGCCTCCATTAGGAAGGTGCTTGATGAATCCACCAGTGACTGCCACCTCGCACAGTCAGAACTACAACAAACTCTAAAAAGACCTCTGCAGAAATAAAAAATGAAACGTAAGATCTGTCATTAACTACAACAGAGTTGTAATCCCACTCCAGTAACTACCAGCACACACCACCCGAGAGAGATCAGGCTTAGATAAGACCACCACTAAGGTATTTAATATAAAGTACAGGGAAAAAAAGAGTAGTTAAGGAAGAGAGTTAAGGCTCTTCTTCTGTCAGTGGTAATGACGAATACTCCAAGTCCCAAGCAAACCAGTAGTCAAAATAATAGAAAAACCATAGACTAAAGGACAATAGAAAGATACAGAGATAAAACTAGAGGAAGGTAGACAGGTACTATTGGATATGGGTCCAACAACCTAGTTGGTGCCATAAACATAGCACCGAGTGTAGGTAATCCAACATTTCCTCCATTATCACCGCCATTAACGCCTTCTCGAGCTCTATTGAGTTTCTTTGTCTACCTTCCTCTCCACAGATCTAACTCTTTTCATTGTATTAAGAAAGTGACAAGAACATGATATCATTGTATCATGCATAATCACTTAGGTGGACTAACTCAGCCTTTGCTTTCAAACAACATTTATCTATGTACATAATAATAATTGTATTACATAATACATAAAACCTAGATAAGAGAGAGCTTAAATGATATCTGTGTAAAGGAAGGTAGACAAAGAAACTCAATAGATCTCAAGAAGGTGTTAATGGCGACGATAATGGAAGAACTATTGGATTACCTACACTTGGCGATAGGTTTATGGAACCCTTTGGGCTGTTGGACCGATATCCGATGGTATTTGTCTACCTTCCTCTAGTTTTAGGTCTGTATCTCTCTGTCTTCCTCTAGTTTAGGGCTATTCTATTATTTTGACTACTAGTTTTCTTGGGAATTGGAGTATTCTTCCTCACCACTGACATAAGAAGATCCTTAACTCTCTTCCTTAACTACTATGTTTTTTCCATGTACTTTATTTTAAATACCTTAATGGTGGTCTTATCTAAGCCTGATATCTCTTGGTTGGTGTGTGATGGTAGTTACTGGAGTGGGATTACAACTCTGTTGTAGTTAATGACAGAGCTTATGTTTCATTTTTTATTTCTGTGGAGGTATTTTCATATTTTGTTGTAGTTCTGACTATGCGAGGTGGCATTCAGTCGTGGATTCATCTAGCACATTCATAATGGAGGCTGAGGTCAGCGCACTCATGAGTGCAACTGATGAGGCCCTCTGGAAGACTGGTAGAATCTTAACCTCAATGTATGCACAAACAATAGATGTTATCTATCCTTCTACCACCTTGAACTTGGCCAACCATTTGTTATCCTAGACCATTGTTACCTCTGAGGCTCCTGCATCTGCTCCCTTGTTGTCTTCCACTCCACTTCTGGGACTGGTCTCCTCTTTTGGGCGTTCAGGTTTGCAGCAGAGTGTGGGTATTTGTGAGCATCATTCATTGGCACAGAAGTGGCAACCCAATAGTTTGGGTTGCAAACGAGCGTGGAAACCCAACAAGACAAAATGTCTCCTTATCATGGGTTAAGACATATGTCTGGAGGAGAGTGTCCTTCTATCTCTTTATGGACTTGTTGGTAGGATTTCCTATTGCTCTCTATGTCAGTGTTCACTTTCATATTGGATTTCAGATTCCTGTTTTCCTTTACTTGGGTATGTTCTAGAGTTCATATCTCTTTCTCATGGCTAGTTCAGTCTACTTTTTAACTTGTTGGAGGATTCTTAGTGTATTCTAGATACTCTCTGGACTATCAGTGGATGTAGCCTAATGCTTAAGAGATGATAGATTTTCTTTGATCCAGCCATAGATTATTTTAGAATGAAACACCTATGGGTTTTACTTCTTGGCCTTCCACTTCAGTATTGAACAGATAAATCTCTTGCAGCCATAGGAAATGCGCTCGGGTGTTTTATCTGTTTGGATGACAATCTTTTAAAGGGTTCCAATAGAAAAATGGCCAGGATATTGGTTGACTTGGATGTACATGCGGGGTTACCTGAGACTTTGGATATCATTTGGCAAGGCCACATGGTGACACAATGCCTTGATTATCTGGGCATTCCATTTCTCTACACTAGCTTCTTCGGGACTAGGCACCTATGGCATGACTGTACTGGAGAACCAGAAGAGGAAGAGTCATAAGCTTCTTACCTCCGCAATCTCTCACGGGAGGAATCACCAGGAGTTAACTCTTTCACTACAAAGACTGAAGGATTTATGGACACTGGTGACTGACAGACCACACCTCTCAATACTCTCACTAGTAAGCTCAAGCATCTCTGCCCTAATTTTTATTATACCCTTACTTCTTGGGAAAGGCATATTTTGGACTCATTTGTTAGCCCAGGGATGGGGTCCTTAAAATCAACCATATCTGATTTTTTGAAGACCTCATCTATTCCTACTTCACCCACTGTAGATAAACAGTCCCCTTAGACTTTTCCTACCCCATAGCTGCCAACACTTTCTAGAGGTGAAAGGGCTCACACTAGTCCTTTGGCTCCTGGCGGGGTTGCCTTACCTACTAGTCCTTTTCATTTGACTATTCATGATCATCTAACTGATGCACATCTTCCTACTGATGACTCTAAGCTTGTTTGGATTTCTCCTACAGTTTCTAACTCTCTGGCTTATGGACACACTACCCTCGGGAACCTACTTAATAATTTGGATCCTACTAAAGTTGAGATGCTGCATCCGGTTCTGATTCCTACTTTTCAAGGTAGGTCATCGATCATCTATGAGAGATCAGACTTACCTATATGTTTTCCCTGTGTTAATAATAGTGACACATATGGGAAATAATTCTCTTGGTATCATGGTTTTGGACTTGAAACTTCACCTATCAGAACTTGCAGTGCTCAAAGAAAGGCTAGTTCTTCTGTTACTCTTCCGAATAATTTTTCCACAAAAACTTATGACCTTGGGGCACTTAGAGGCATTAAATCCCTAGCCAAGTCTTGTCCATGATACTTCTCTCCCTCAATATCAGAGGGGTGGGTAGCGCCCTAAAAATTTTCTCCCTGAGGAGACTTATTGACATAAATCTTCCTAGCATTATCTTTTTACAAGAAACTTTAGTTGACGAGCAACGTGCTTGGGCTTTCTTCAGTAGCATAATACCACAATGGTTTGTTAGTGCTTTGAGCTCTATGGGCAGATTGGTGGGGTTATTTGTTGCTTGGGATCCTATTATGTTTGAGTTGGAACCTTTCTTATGTTGTGGATATATTTTGATGATAGGTACTTGTTGTGCTAACAAGCGACAAGTTAATCTTCTCAATGTTTATGGTCCTTGTTCTGATAGGCTTGCATTTTGGACAAAAGTTTCGATAATTGGCCTTCTCGCTAAACCAAATATTATTTTCATGAGAGATTTTAATTTTACTTTATCAGCTAATGAGATATGGGGGGACATTGCTTTACCAAATCCGATAGCCTTACAGTTGAAATAAATCTTCCCACACAACAATCTGGTGGATTTATTACCGGTTGTTGCGGTTCCTACTTGGAGGAATGGTAGAATTGGTTCAAAGTGTATCTCTAAGCGACTACATCATTTTTTCATTTCTTAACATCTTATTCAACTTTTATAAAGATAAAGATCCTGGGTTGAATATCCTTTCTTCTTGGACCATGCTCCTATCTTTCTGAAGCTTTTTTCTTCCCGTCGTCACTCTACTTATCCTTTTAAATTCAATTCGATATGGTTATGGGACCCGGATTTTGAGTGACTTGTCATTGAGGTTTGGACTGACCAATCCTTTTTACAAGAAGTTTATGTGCAAAGACGTCTTGCATGGAATTTGAAACAATTAAAATTGAAAGTTAAAAGTTGGGATCATCTACATTTGATCAAGAATACACATAGACTTACACAACCGGAAGATAATATGTAGTCACTGATCTAGGAAAATTCTATGGGAACTAGAAAAACTGAATACGAACAACAATTAAAGACTCTTGAGGAGGAGCATAATAGGCTCTTGCTTGTCGAGGAATCACATTGGCACCAACAGAGTAGAGCTATTTCGATCAACTGTGGAGATCGAAATAAAAAGTTTTTCCATCACTTTGCTAGCTACAGGAGGAATCATAAACATATTTTGGAATTAAATACAGACACAACAAACATTATTACAAGATAGGATAAGCTAATTCCAATGGCCTACCATTTCTTCAAAAATTGTTATAGTGATCGAGAACTTACAAATATTACAGACCAAGCTACCATCATTGGACTCTTTCCTAGACTTATTAGTGAGAGGGAGGCCATACTACTTACTCTTTCTTGTACTAAAGAGGATATTTGGAAAGTTCTAAATACTTTCAAAAGGGATAAAAGTCCCAAACCCGATGGTTGGACTATTGAGTTTTACCTACACTTCTTTAAACTTATTGGAGATGAACCGTGAGAACTAGTGGAAGATACCAGGATCAGAGGTGTTGTCAACTGGGCTTTAACCTCTACTTTCTTGACTCTTATTCTTAATATCAATATTTCGTCTTCCTTTAGTGACTATAGACATATTTCTTTGTGCAATATTTGCTATAAGGTTATTACCAAAATACTTGCCAATAGGATTAAACCTTACTTTTCTGGCATTATCTCGGGTGAACAATAGGGCTTCCTTAAAGGTCGATAGATATTGGATGCTATAGGAACTACAAAGTAATTCTTACACATCATTAAAAAAAAATGCTCCAGGAACTGATTTTAAAATTAGATCTCAAAAAATGTTTTGATTGTATTAATTGGGACTTCCTTCGATTAATACTTCTTCAATCTAGTTTTGGTCATATTTTCAGGATATGGATCATGGGTTGTGTTTTTAGTGCGACCATAGTTGTATTGTTGAATGGGGAAGCAACTCCTTTCTTCCAAAATGAGAGAGGTCTGAGGCAGGGTTTCCCACTCTCACCTCTTTTATTTATCTTGGCCATGGAAGGACTGAGCATTCTTCTAAAAAATAGTCAACAAGAAAGGAAACTCACAGGCATTAAGTTTTCAAGATTGGTCAAGATTCTTCATATTTTCTTCATGGATGATATTCTTATTGCGACTAGAGATGATTTGTTGGATTACTGAGAGGGGGGATGAATCAGTAATAGAGAAATTTAATCCTTTTTAACCATATAATCCAATTTTTATATCAATAAAGCATTATCATCCAATAATTGTAGAGTAAATAAGAAATGAACAAATGAGAAATCATACACATACACAGTACACTGGTGTTTTACGTGGAAACCCAAATCGGGAGAAAACCACAGAATGCTTTTTCTTATATGTCTTGAAGATTTACATTCATTTGAAGCACCAACTTCCTTTGTTTTCAAGCTGCAACTGGAAGGACGCTCAAACCCCCTAGTTTCTCAGGCTACAACCTAAGGGAAGCTCCAACTCCCCAATTCTCTGACTACAACCAAAAGGAGGCTACAACCCCCTATGTTCTCCAGCTACAACCACCTGTCCTTGCCCCTTCCAACTGCCCTGATGTACAAGTATAATGATGGAACCACTGTCACACTATCACTGTGAGATATAATGCTGTAAACTTGTACCAATAAATCTGAACTATGCATCAACCTGTACCTCAATCTGTAATCAACCTGTACCTCAACCTGTAATCAACCTGTACCATAATCAAGTGCATCAACCTTGCACTAACCTATACCAATCAACCTGTACCATAAACAAGTGCATCCAACCATGTACCAAGTATGTACCAATCATGTGTCAACTAATCATCAACTATGACTCATCAATATGTACTAACATCATCAACTATAC
>JZKD02S1351138.1:26967-54418 GCA_000966675.3 Picea glauca
GCAAATCACTCGTCACTTGGACAATTTTCACGGAATAAATGATAACACACTATGAGGATACAAGGAGCAATACCTTCTTTAACCAATTGATAAATCTCAAGCAAAAGGGTTCACAGAGCACATTGAGAACTTCCAAAGATTGAATATAAATGTAGCAAATATTCCAAGTGATCACTTGATTGATGTATTCACAGGAACTTTAAGGGATAACATTCAACATGAGGCTCGCCTTTGGGAACCCAAATCACTAGAGAAGGCATTTAGGGTGGAAAAAAATGTTGAAAGTAAAAATATGGCTATGGCTACTAGAAGGACCACTCCTAACATATATTGAGAGAATAATGCTCCTTCTTCTAAAACACCTCAACCTACAAGGTTGACACCTCAACAATTGGAGGAAATAAAAGAAAAAGGTTTATGCTTTAATTGTGACAACGAGTACAATAAGGGACATAAGTGTCGTGAGAAGAAATTATTCTACATAGATTGTGAAGAGGAAGAAGACCAAGACCAAGAACAAGAACAAGAACCATCTCAAGATGAAAACGTAGAAGCAATTTCTTCTGAAGAGTTTAATCCCACAATATCGTGTAATGAATTGGCTTGAATTAGCACTCCTCAAACCCTCAAGATCGAAGGATATATCAAAAAGAAAAAGGTAATAGTCCTAATTGATTATGGTAGTACTCATGATTGTATTCACTATAAATTAACCAAAGCTCTTGATTGCTTTGTATATCCAACGCCAGAGTTTGAAGTAATGATTGCAGATGGAGGAACTATCAATTGCTTAGAAAAATTCAATAAGATCAATCTTACTATGGGGGAATATGCAATGAATAGTCCAATGATTTCTATACCCATGGGTGGTGCTAATGTCGTACTAGGAATCCAATGGTTACAATCATTAGGAATAGTGGCTTTTAATTTTCAAGAACTTTTTATGAAATGTTCATTGGAAGGAAAAGAAATTGAGTTAAGAGGTACCACAGCGAAACCCAGTAAGGTGATAAGCTCTAATGGCATGACAAAATTATTGAAAAAGGGGCATCAAGGTGTAATTGCACGACTATTCTCACTAGATGTTCAAACATCTAAGCCATATATTCCCCTAGATCTCTAAGGGATCATTGATAATCATTCCAAAGTATTTGAAGATATTCCCAAAGGTCTTCCACCCACTCAAAATCATGATCATGCTATTCACCTAATTCCTGGTATTTTTCCTCCTAACATCAGTCCGTACAGATACCCTTATGCACAGAAGAGTGAAATTGAGCGTATGGTTGACGAAATGTTATAGGCTGACATTATTAGACCTAGCCAAAGTTCTTACTCTGCACCGGTGGTAATGGTACTCAAGAAAGATGCCACATGGTGTATGTATCCAGATTATAGAGAGCTCAACAAGATCATTTATGGCCCTTGGTCATGGAAGTAAGCGAAGATCAAGGAAGAAAAGGAAAAATGCGAATTGCGCGGAAGACACAGTGACTGTCACTGGGTCAAAGTGAGTAAAAGAACAAAAAAGGTGGAGCGAAGTAAGAGAAAGCAAACCGTTGGATGAGAAGATCAAGGGTGACATATCAGTAAGGAAGACAGATCTTGGACAAGTCAGCAAGCGAAAAAATCTACCGTTGGATGCTTTGGAGCACCGCGTGAGAAGGAAGGAAATACAGGCTGGTGAAGCCTTGAAAATGCAGGTAAAGTTGACCTAGGGTTTTAGACACCTAGGGTTTTGGTATCTAGGGTTTTGACACTTAGGTCTTGACCTAAGTCCGTCGGTGAGTGATTGTAATGTATTTATAGAGGTCCAAAGGACCAAGGATAGGTTGTTGGTATTGTTGTTCTAGTTTTCGTATTTGTATGGGTGATTATTGTTGTGAGAGAGAGAAGTGATAAGTGTAAGAGCTTTCTGGTATTGTAAGATCTTCAGCTGGGTGTGAAGATCAAACCTACAGATGGGTGCATAGGGAGGGGAGAGAAAGAGAGAAGAAGAAGAATATCTACTAGCTAAGAGCGCAGACAAGAACTGTATGCTTCATCATAATATATTATAAAGCACAGTTGTGTGGATGTAGCCCTGGAGAGAGGGTGAACCATGTACATCTTGTGTTGTGTGTGATTGATTCTCTATTATTTGTCCTCTGATATACTGTTATTGCATTATTGTGTTAGATCTGATAGATAGTTGTGCGGAGTAGAGCTAAGATGGTAAACAATATATAAATGCCATGTTGTTCTTGTATTCGATCCACTTGACATTCCCCTTGGTTGTAGACACCTTTTTCCTACAACCCCCCCATAGCTTCTTTAGGTGAGACTGCATTTGCCTCGCAGGTGTTGCCAAAAGGGCCAGTAGTTAGGGCTTGTTGGTGCGCTCTTGTAGCTGAACCCTGGGTATGCTCCTGTGCCAACAAATGGTTCCGTTGCTGGGACATGAATCTTCTTGAGGGAATGTCAAGGTGGTTTCCATTGAAGATAGAGATTCAGAATTGGATAGAATACTAAGAAAAGGACTTCACTAAAGCCCAGAACAAGAACCCTAATATTAGTATAGAGGATTGGTTAGAGAGATATATCTTTACTGATATACACGAAATTTTCTTTGGAGGAATCCATCAGGAGCTATATGAGTGGCTAGCTAGGTTAGCATATACCCAACTTGAGATCAGATCTAGGCCACCTGTGGTTTGGACATCGTCGCTGATCGAGAAGGTCAAGAGAGTTGATAACGTTGTGTCAAGAGTAGCAGATCACTGGTTTGATAGTACCATTGGAGGGTACATCACCGAGTTTTTTGTTGACAGAGTAGAGTCATATAGCCAAGACGAGAGGTATTTATTTAAGGGACCCCGAGGAAAATTTTTACACTTTCTAAAGTTGAGAATCAAGATGCTATTGCATGAGAAGAACATCTTGAAGATACAGTAGTTGGTTGGATTCAGAAAGGCTAATGTTCAAGAACTCGAACAACGACAATGACAGAGAGATCAGACATACGCGCAGTGGAAGGATATTCAAAGAAGTTCCTTTGGCGAACTTGTTTGAGCGAGATCAAGAACCTCTTCTGCAGGAAGAAGGATTCTATAGTGGGGAAGAGGAATAACTATTGAGTGAAGAATAGATAGGATCTGTTGGACCAAGAGAAGGAAATACTGAAGAACCTTGTCGGGAAGAACCAGAAACTTTAGGGACTGCGCAGACTATTAAAGTAAGTACTATTACTCCTCTTGTTGTTTCAACAACACTAAGCAATCAGAATAGTCAGAGTCACCAGAGTCCTTAGAGTACTATTTCTAACAGTTCAGCATATACTCAGACATGAAAGCTAGGAATCCTTATGGAAAATGAGATGAGGCTCCCTATATTTAGGGGAGATGGATCTGAAGATCTTGATCAACACTGGTTCCTATGTGAAGCTGTATGGAATATTAAGAATGTCATCGATGAAGCTGTTAAAAGAGATCAATTCAATACTACCCTAAGAGATCGCACATTGAGCTGGTACATGAAGCTTGTCCAAGGACTTGCATAGACTAAGCCGCTGAATGAGATCAAGAATGCATTGATTGCAGAGTTCAAGAAACCCAAATCAGAGTCACAATGTATTATAGAGATGAAAGAGATCAAGCAGAAGGTAGTTGAACCTATTTGGGAGTTCGATCAGAGGTTCAAGACCTCAACAGGTCGATTGAACTTTCAGATCCCAGATGAGTAGAACAAGGAATGGTTCATCGTTGCTCTCTTACCACACAACAACTTTCCTCTGATGCAACAGAAGATTACTTTATAGGCTGAGGCACTGGAGATCGCCATGAAGCTAGAATCAACCCCTATGGGAGAATCCAGCTCAGGTATGAATCAAATCTTGAGTCAACTAACTAGTTTGTCTCTGCGGATCAAATATATGAAGAAAGACAAGGGAAAAGATAAAATATAAGACATCTGGTGTGTCAGATGCATATCAAAAGGCCATGAAAAGGAACATTGTCCCCTATTCCATGAATACTTGGCCTCTGGAGCTTTGAGACCCTTTAAACAAGTTACCCTACCCTGGTGCAAGGTATGCAGAAATAGACATCGCCTTGGTGAGTGCTACTACATGCAAAAATATGTTCAGACACCCAAAAATTTGTATTACATGTTTTGTAAGTCCATGGGACATGATGATAGGGATTGTAGGGATTATGATCTCATGCATGAAATGTCGAGAGATATATACAAGATTCAAGGTGACGTACAACAAGAAGGAAACACTACACAGTATAATTCACTAGGAAGAGGGAACTTCAACCCTCACGGTGGATTCAAAGGAAGAGGACGAGGAGGAGGTATGGGTTGAGGTCGAGGACATATAATCTGTTATAACTACACACAATCAGGACACTTGGCAAGGGACTATCAGAACCCTTGTACCACTTGCAGCTATTGCAACTCTTTCGAGCATGTTATCGAGGAATGTCCAGCATTGTTGGCTAAACTTCAAGAGAAACAGGGACCTTAGCAGAACCCGTAGATAAAATTGATCAAAGAAGAAACTCGCAGAGCAGACCTTAGAGTCGTTGTTATCACTAAAGGAGGTTCTGTTATAGGAGAAGATAGAATGACCCAATGAAAGACTACAAAAGAACCAGGAATCAGGAAAGCTGCAGAGAAGTCACAAACTTTTGATGCAAAGAAAGAAAAACAAATGTTCGAGAAGGCAAGAAGAGAATTCAGGGGAGACCAAGGCTCTTCATTGAAGACTCGACCAGAAGTAAGGGAATATGGAATGCCTCTGGAATTTGATCTGTCTAATTTTCCAAAAGAAGGAAAAGAGGTAAGCAAGCTCATGAATTTTTTATACACTTGCATTAAGTTGATTCAAGATGAAGGCGTTGTCCAAGAGCTAAAAAATTTAATTAGACAATATGAGCTAGGAAATATAGACCCCTTACTGAATAGGGCAGTACACCAAGTCTCTAAAAGGAGAAGGACAAATAAGGAATTACACTTGAATGCTCAAATTAGAGAGTATGATATAGACTATGTGGTCCTCGACTTAGGGTCGGAGGTCAATGTCATGACAAAGCATACCTGGGCACTGATGGGAAAAACTAAGTTGATCTATTCCCCTATCAGGCTCATGATGGCTAATCAGCAAGCTGTCAGCCCCTTTGGACGATTGGAACATGTCCCTGTGGACATCGACGGAGTAAGAACGTTTGCAGACTTCGAGGTAATTGAGATAGTTTATGACAGTTGTCCTTACCCTGCTCTGTTAGGAATTGATTGGGCTTTCAATAATTCCACTGTGGTTGATTTAAAGAAAATAAAAATGACATTTGAAGGATATGGACTTAGGGTAATTGCACCTTTAGATCGTGATGAAGGTCAGCGATACACTGATCCCGTCAGAGAAGAAGACCGTGCATATGAACTGGAAAACGTATATAAACTAATAGCCAGGCAAAATGATTACATTAATCCCACGACCGATGGAAACCTAAGCTGGCGAAGTGACAATGCATGTTCATCAGATTCATAGGATGCATCGAATAAATGGAAGAATATAATGTATGAAGTATATACAAGGCGATGTGGTAGATTAACTAGAGAAGTACGCTGGATTGGCACAACGGTAAGTAGCTTACCCACCTTTGATAGTCTGAATCCTTTAGAAACCTTCTTGTCAGACTTTGAAGAAAGTGTACCAACGCAACAATGACTGTTGGCAATGGATGAGGCCTTGAAAGCCACACCATTAAGATGGTGGGGACCACACAAAACCAACATTACAAACTGGGTACAATGTCGTACTTTGATGACAACGCGGTTCTCAGCACAAGTAGAAGGTTGTGAAGTTAGGTATACAGGTCAAAGTTGTCCGAAGGACCATGTGCGAAGTTGCGAGGAAGCCTGGAGAAACATTCCTCAAGCGCAGTGGGCGCACAAATTCATTAACACACTGGACACCACACCTATCAACTGGTACCTGCAAGAAGAACTGTGCCTCATCACTGCAAATTGGGAAGGTATGACTCAGAATTTTGTAACTAACTTCTTATTTGAAAGTCAATATCCTTCAGTAGATCAAGCGTTACAGCTTGTAAGACATAAAGTATTCGAGGGGGCATCTAGTCTCCCCTTAGAAAAAGAAGAGGACGAATGGACTTTGCCTGTCTAGAAACTACAACGCTGTTACAACATCAATGTTGATGAAGACGATGATCCTAGGAAGGTGAACATCGCAAAAATAGAAGGCCAAAGAGATGTGGAAGGACCAGGAGTTGAGCTACCATTTATTGGACAACCGATCAAGATCAAGAAAGTCAATATTGGAACAGAGGAGACACCTAAGCTTGAAAATGTCGGAGATTATTGGGATGTTGCTACTATTGACAAGATTACAGAGTTACTAGATGAATATCAGGACTTATTTTAGACCAAGTTCACTGATATGAAGGGCATTAAAGGAACTATGGGAGAGATGAGGATCCCTTTGAAACCAGATGCAAGACTAGTCAAACAGAGACCCTACAGATTGAACCCTAAATATAAGGAGAAAGTGAAGATTGAGCTCAGAAGAATGTTGGAAGCAAGAATTATAGAACTTGTCAAAGAATCAGAGTGGATTAGCCCTATGGTGGTACAAGACAAGACGACAAGAGCGATCAGGATATGTGTGGATCTCAGGAAGCTAAATGATGCTTGTTTGCATGATCCATTCCCTACCCCATTTATTGACGAAGTGTTGGATAATGTAGGAGGCCAGGAGGTATATTCTTTTACAGATGGATTTTCAAGATACCATCAGATCCGGATAGCCAAGGAAGATCGCCATAAAACCACATTTGCAATAGAATGGGGATCCTATCAGTATATAGTGATGTCGTTTGGATTGAAGAATGCCCCAACCATCTTTTCCAGGGTGGTGGTCGAAGTGTTCAAAGAGTTTTTACATAAATTTATAGAAGCATACTTTGATGATTAGGCTGTTTTTAGTTTATTGAAGAATCATATTGAATGTCTAAGGCTAATGTTGGACAAGTGCAGGTAGTGTCAGATTTCTTTAAACCTGAAGAAGTGCATATTCTTCTCACCCTTTGGAGTGTTTTTAGGTCATATTGCATTCAAGCATGGATTGCTGGTAGATCCATATAAAATTTCCATTATAGTTGATCTACCCCCTCCTACTTTAGTCAAATAGTTGTGCACTGCACTGGGACATACTGGATATTACAAGAAGTTCATTAAAGGCTACACACAGATTACATCACCCATGGAGAAAATTCTAAAGAAGGTCTGTCAATTTCACTGGACATAAGAATGCCAGCAGAGCTTCGACACACTGAAACAAAAAATGGTTACTGCACCTATTCTGGTTTTTCCAGATTGGAGCAAGGAATTCCACGTGCATGTCAATGCATATTCTATTGCATTAGGAGTTGTGTTAGCACAATTGGGAACATGAGACATCAACCACTCGTTATCCTTTGCTAGTAGGAAGCTATTGACAGCTGAGATCAATTACACCACCACTGAAAGAGAAGGGTTAGCCATGGTGTATGCGTTGCAAACTTTCCAACACTACTTGTTGGGAGGACACTTTAAAATGTTTACCGATCACTCCGCACTGAAATACCTAGTCAACAAGCGAGTGTTGGGGGGAAGAATATGCAGATGAATTCTGTTGTTCCAGGAATATGATTTTGAAATCGCAGTGAAACCAGAAAGAATGAAAAAAGGTCCTGACCACTTGTCAAGGTTGGAACATTGAGAAGAGCCTACTAGTTTGGAGGATACACTACCAGATGCACAACTGCTAGCCATTAGAAAGAGTGATGACCACTTCGTAGAGATAGTCCAGTTCCTGTCAATAGGAATGGCACCTAGTGAGTATACAATTCCCTAGAAGAAACAACTAGTAGTGCACGCTACAGACTTCTCACTTATAGTTGGACAACTATACAAGATGGGACCTGATGAGATATTGAGAAGATGTGTAATGGAGGTAGAGTGACCATTGATCCTCGTAGAAGCTCATGAAGGCATCACAGGAGGACACTACGTAGGGAAAAAAACTGTGCAAAAGGTTCTTAGAGCTGGCCTTTGGTGTCCTACCTTACACAGAGATTCTAAGGACTATTACAGAGCCTGTGATGTATTCCAAAGAGTTGGGAAACCATCCAGAAGAGATGAAATGTCATTAGCACCACAACTAACTCTACAAGAATTTGAGAAATGGGACATTGATTTTGTGGGACCTATAAACCCACCAGGAAAGTGCACAGGAGCAAGGTACATAATCACTAAACAAAGTACTTGACCAGATGGGTCAAAGCAAGAGCAGTTAAGGACTGTAGTGCAACTATAGCTGCACGCTTCATATTTGATGACAACATAACCAGGTTGGGATTCCCAAAGATCCTTATGAGTGATCAAGGCATGCATTTCATCAATAAGACCATTGAATCCTTGACTGAGGAATTTGCAGTACATCACCAAAAGAGCATGCCATACCATCCACAAGAGAATGGGACAGTTGAAGCATTCAACAAGATCTTGGAGACAACGTTGATGAAGATTTGCAGTGTGAACATGAATGACTATGATTTAAGAGTACTAGCAGTACTATGGGCCTATCGAACCACTTGCAAGAAGATAACAATGCAGACCCCTTTTAAGTTGGTTTATGGTCTCAAATCCATTGTCCCAATGGAATATTTGGTACCAAGACTAAGAATCGATGCCTTTATAGGTATGGATGATGCTAGCGCTATTCAAGAGAGGCTCGCACAGTTGGTCAAACTAGAAGAAGACATATTTATTGCAGGATTCCATCAACAATTACAGAAGAAAAGAGAGAAGTTCTACCATGAAAGACACATTAAGAAGAAGACATTTAAGAAAGGTGATCTGGTATTCGTATATGACAGTAAATTCATGAAGCATCCAGGAAAGTTCATAACGCATTGGCTTGGGACATACGAGGTTGCCTATGTTACAGAAGGAGGGGTTGTGCAGTTGAAGAATTTGAATGGAGAATGAAAGGAAGGTTTGGTGAAGTTGTATTATGAAAACCAGCTGCCTTTCAACTCTCAATAAAAACAAGCGGAAAAGGGTCTAGGTACCAGGTGTAGTTGAAACTGGGTACTAGACACAAAAAGGACAGTTTGCACAAGGGAGGAAGGGAGGACTAGAGTTGGAAGCACAAGCTTCCCTGCACAGTCTAAAGATGAAGCAGAGTAGAAGGATCAGACCTGAAGTGCCTCAGGATGAATCACAAGTGAGTGTTGGGGGCCTTTTGGCCCTTGGTTATGGAAGTATGTGAAGATCAAGGAAGAAAAGGCAAAATGTGAACTGCGTTGAAGAGACAGTAACTGTCACTGGGTCGAAGTGAGCAGAAGAGAAGAAAAGGTGGAGCAAAGTAAGAGAAAGAAAAATGTTGGACGAGAAGATCAAGGATGATATATCAACAAGGAAGATGGATCTTGGACAACTCAACAAGCGAAAAAATCCACCGTTGGATGCTTTGGAGCACCGCGGGAGAAGGAAAGAAAGAAACGTTGGTGAAGCCCTGACAACGCGGGTCAAGCTGACCTAGGGTTTTATACACCTAGGTTTTTGGAATCTAGGGTTTTGACACTTAGGTCTCAACCTAAGGTTGTCGATGAGTGATTGTAATGTATTTATAGAGGTCCAAAGGACCAGGGACAGGTTGTTGGTATTGTCGTTCTAGTTTTGGTATTTGCATGGGTGATTATTGTTGTGTGAGAGAGAAGTGCTAAGTGTAAGAGACTTTTGGTATTGTTACATCTTCAGCTGGGTGTGAATATCAACCCTGCAGCTGGGTGCGTAGGGAGGGGAGAGAAAGAGAGAAGAAGAAGAATATTTGCTAGCTAATAGAGCAGAGAAGAATTGTATGCTTCATCTTAATATATTATAAAGCACAGTTCTATGGGCATAGCCCTGGAGAGAGGGTGAAACATGTACATCTTGTGTTGTGTGTGGTTGATGCTCTATTCTTTGTCCTTTGATATATTTTTATTGCATTACTATGTTAGATCTGATAGATAGTTGTGCGAAGTAGAGCTAAGATGGTAAATGATATATAAATGTCATGTTGTTCATGTATCTGATCCACTTGACATTTCCCTTGGTTGTAGACACCTTTGTCCTGCAACCCCCCCATAGATGCTTTGGGTGAGACTGCATCCGCCTCACAGGTGTTGTCGAAAGGGATAATAGTTAGGGATTGTTGGTGTGCTCTTGGAGCTGAACCCTATGTTTGTCCCTGTTCCAACAATCACTATTAAAGATAAGTTTCTCATTCCCGTCATTGATGAATTGTTAGATGAACTACATGGAGCAATCTATTTCACAAAGTTGGATCTCCGTGCATGGTATCATCATATTATAATGAAGGAAGAAGATATCCTAAAAACATCATTCTGAACTCATGAAGTCCATTATGAATTTTTGGTCATGCCTTTTGGCCTTACAAATGCACCTTCCACATTCCAAGGGTTGATGAATTCCATTTTCAAACCCTTCCTTCGCAAATTTTTGTTAGTATTTTTTGATGATATACTAATCTATAGAAAGTCTTCGAAGGATCATGTGTGACATGTTGACAAGGTGCTACAACTACTAAAGGAGCAACAACTATATGCCAAACCATCCAAATTTTTCTTTGGGGTGAAGGAGGTAGAGTATTTGGTTCATATTGTATCTCATGAAGGTGTCAAGGTGGGCCCTAACAAGATTAAGGCCATGATGGATTGGACGATTCCCAAAACATTGAAGAATCTTAGAGGATTTTTGGGTTTGACAGGTTACTACTGCAAATTTGTTCGACACTATGGAAGAATAGGAGCACCTTTAAAGACACTAACTAAGAAGGATGCATTTTCATGGACTCCAGAGGCAACTAAATATTTTGAACAAATTAAAGAGGTGATGTGAAAAGCTCCTATATTAACCACTCCATACTTCACAAAAACTTTTATTGTGGAATGTGATGCCCCGGGAATTGGAATTGGTGTTGTCCTAATGCAAGAAGGAATCCCCCTAGCTTTTGAAAGTCGACCACTCAAGGGAAAGGACTTACACAAACCCATTTATGAGAAGGAAATGATGGAAATACTACATGCATTGAAGACATGGTGCCCTTACCTAATAGGTAGGTACTTCAAGGTCAAAATAGATAATGATAGTATTAAATACTTCTTGGAACAAAGACTATCTTCAGAAGAACAACAAAAATGGGTGACCAAGATATTGGGTTATGATTTTGAAATCATATATAAAAAAGGGAAGAAAAATTGTGTGGCAGATGCAGTCTCTAGAAAGGATGAAGATGTCGAGGCCTTTCTCTGTGATATGTCGATCATCCAACCTGATTGGATAATAGAAGCAAGGGATGAATGGAAGAATGACGAAAACGTGTGGAATCTCATTCAAAGGTTGTAGCAGGATTCTGGTGCATCAGGTACATTTACATGGAAAAATGATTCACTATGGTACAAAGATCACTTATATTTATGTAAGAACTCCCAACTCAAACAAAAGGTACTATTGGAATCGCACACCTCTCTGGTAGGAGGGCACTCAAGATTTTTGAAAACCTACCATAGGGTCAAGAAGAATTTTTTTTGGGATGGACTTAAAACTAATGTTCAAAGGTTTGTGGTAGAATGTTTGGTTTGCCAACAAAATAAGTTGGAAACAATTAAGACCCTAGGTCTTTTACAACCATTAGCCATCCCAAGTCAGTGTTGGGAGGAGGTTTCCATGGATTTCATCATAGGGATACCGAAGTCTAAAGGAAAGAGTTTCATCATGGTGATTTTTGATAGATTGACCAAGTACACACACTTTTGTGCACTCTCTCATGCCTTCAAAGCCAGTACAGTTGCCACCGTATTCACAGAGATAGTTCAAAATCTACATGGAAGCCCAAAGATTATTGTAAGTGGCAGAGATCCCATCTTCACTGGACATTTTGGACATAAATATTTTCTTGTTTGGGTACTCAATTGGCTCATAGCTCATCCTATCATCCTTAATATGATGGACAAACCGAGATAGTGAACAAATGTTTGGAATACTACCTTTGTTGCTTTGTCTATGATAAACAAACACAATGGTCCAAATGGTTACCCTTGGCAGAATGGTGGTATAACACTTCCTTTCATACTACAACAAAAATGATGCCATTTATGGAACTCTATGGATACCACCCTCCTTCCATCACTTCTTTTCTAAAATAAAAATCTAAGGTTCAAGCAGTGGAATATCACATCGAGCATCAACATCAAGTTCTCCAAATCTTAAAGGACAACCTGACCATGGCACAAAATCACATGAAACAACAAGCATATCAACATCGTAGTGAAAGAAGTTTTGAAGAAGGGGATTGGGTGTTTTTAAGACTACAACCATACAAACAAATGTCCCTCAAGCAAGCCAATAAGGATAATAAATTATCACCGAAGTACTATTTCCCTTAATATAATGTGTTGCAAAAGATTGGTACTATGACATACAAATTGGAGTTGCCTGCATCTTCATGAGTACATCCAGTTTTCCATGTTTCATGCTTAAAGAAGGTTATAGGTGACAAGATCCCAGTTCATCTATATTGCCAGAACTTGAAGAGGAAGAAAAAATCATATTGGATCCTGAAGCCATCACTGACACAAGAATTCCCCAACTGAGGAATAGATCCATTTCAGAGTATCTCATTAAATGGAGGAAACTATCGGCTGGAGATTCCACTTGGGAAGATGAGTCTTCTATATAGAAGCATCCAGATTTACTCAGGCGTTGCAGACAACACTTGTCTCAAGGGGAGGGACATGTTAATCCCTAAATAGTGGCACATTACCCCTTAATTGGGGCATATTACATTAGTAATGTTATTTTATTTATGTCGGATTGGGTCCATTAGTTGTAATTGTACCTCCTAGTCTCCTATATATACCAAGGAGACATTTTCATTTGGAATCATCTTGTATTTGGAAATTTATGTAGTGTATAAGGAGGTTTCCCCCTCGAAGAGGCTTATTATCTGAATTTCTCTTTTTTTCAAGGCGTTGAGTGCTTATTCTGAGGTTTTTCTATGCTATATTGATATTTGGTTCTTAACACAACGAGCCAAGGAAGCCAAACATGTTGTGTCCTTCAGACCGACAAACCCTCCTTTCCTCGCCCTAAACCCACCCATTTTCCCCCTTTTTCAACTCCCCTCAAGATCCAAAAATTAGCTAGGGATGAAATGGATGAATGTCAACTCAAGGGTCTTTGTTATAATTGTGATGAAAAATATTTTCCCAGGAACAAGTGTAAGGAAAAAAATCTTTTTATGGTCGTGTCTGAGGATGTTTCTGAAGAAGATGTTGTTGTTCCGCCTGTGGAGGAACTACCACCACCATATGACCTCACCCCACTCTCTGAACCACCCGAAGTTGAACCAGTTATTTCACTTAAAGCCCTCACTGGCTTCTCTACTCCCCAGACTCTCAAATTAATTGGTTGCATCAAAAATAGGAAAGTCATCATCCTTTTGGTCAGTGGTATCACCCATAACTTTATTCATCAGCACATTTCCCAAGAATTCAATTGTTACATCCGTGCAATCAATAATTTTCAAATCATGACTGTCAATGGTTCCTCCATAAAATGTGGGGGACGATGTGAAAATGCGCGACTCCAAATTGGTCAGTATCACCGTAAATCCCATATTTTTTCTATATACATGGGTGGTTGTGACATTGTTCTTGGTGCCCAATAGTTATGTACTCTCGGCCTCATTCTCATGGATTTTAAGGAATTAACCATGCAATTCCAACGGGAGGGACACCGATATAAGTTCCAAGGATTCATAGTAGGCTCCCCTGAGATCATCAGTTCCCATCGCATGGAAACACTACTCAAAAAAGGTCATTCAGGAATTATCGCCCAACTCCACTCCATTCATGCTGTTGAGACACCTTCTGTGCATCTCGACCTCCAATCTATCCTCTCCCACCACCAAGTTGTTTTTACCACCCCCAAAGAACTTCCCCCTTCCCATAACATCTGTGATCACTCCATCCCTCTCATCCCAGGCAGTATTCCTCCCAATGTTTGACCTTATCATCATCCCTTTGCCTAAAAGAATGAAATTGTTAAAAAAATTCATGAATTACTCGAAGCCGGTGTTATCCGTCCTAGTACTAGCTCCTATTCTTCCCCTGTGGTCATGGTACTCAAGAAAGAAGGTACTTGGCACATGTGTCCTGATTTCTGAGCCCCCAACAAACTCACAATCAAAGACAAATTACCCATTCCTATCATTGATGACCTCTTGGATGAATTGAGTCTTGCTAAGTACTTCACCAAATTGGATCTACGTTCTGGCTACCACCAGATCCACATGAAAGACTAAGACATTCCCAAGACGATATTCTACACTCATGAGGGCCATTATGAATTCTTGGTAATGCCCTTTGGATTATTTAATGCTCCTTCCAATTTCCAAAGTCTTATGAATCATGTCTTCTGTCCTTTTCTCCATGATTTTGTCTTGGTTTTCTTTGATGATATTCACATCTATAGTAAAACTTGGTCCTCTCATCTCTCCCATGTGAATCAAGTTCTCCATCTCCTCTCTAAGTACCAAATTTTCCTTAAACAATCTAAATGTGCCTTTGGTTTCTTAGAAGTGGAATACCTGGGTCATATTGTTGGAAAGGATGGTGTCCGAGTGGATCCTAAGAAAATTGAAGCTATGCAAGATTGTCCTCGCCCTAAAAGTCTTAAGAGATTGCGTGGTTTTCTGGGTTTAATGGGCTATTATAGGAAGTTTGTTTAGAATTATGGAAAGATTGCAGCTCCTCTCACTTCCCTCCTTAAAAAGAATGCTTTCACTTGGAATTCAGCTACATATCATGCCTTCCAAGCCTTAAAAGATTCTGTGTGCTCAACCTCTGTCTTAGCACTCCCAAACTTCACAAAGACATTCATATTGGAATGTGATGCTTCTGGGAAGGGAATTGGAGCCATCCTCATGCAAGATGGTAGCCCCTTGGCCTTCACTAGAAAACACCTTTCAAAGTGACATTTGGGCCAATCCATTTATGAAAAGGAAATTTTAGCTATTTTGCATGATCTCTAGTGCCCTTACTTATTGGGTCAACGATTCCAAATCAAAACTGATCATCAGAGTCTCAAGTATTTCCTGGAGCAATGAATTTCATCCCCGACGCAACAAAAATGGGTGACCAAGCTATTTGGATATGATTATGATATCATTTACAAGAACATAAAGGAAAATGTAGTGGTTATTTCTCTTTCTCGGAAATATGAAGAAGATGGGTCCCTTTTCTCCCTCTCCTTCATTGTACCAAATTGGATCCAAGATGTTTGTCAAGAATGGTTGCAAGACCCCAAAATTTCTAGCATGCTCCATCAATTGCAACACAATTCTTCAGTTTCTCCAGGGTAATCTTGGCATAATGAAGAGCTTCACTACAAAGGTCGTTTGTATTTATGCAAGTAATACCAACTTAAATCCACAGTGCTTTCTGAACTTCAATCCTCATCCACAGCAGGGCATTCTAGATTTACCAAAACCTATGAAAGGGTCAAACGTTCTTTTTTCTAGGAGGGTATGAAACATGACATCCACACCTTTGTGGATGAATGTGAGGTCTGTCAATGTAACAAGGGAGAAGTTTTCAAAGTTCCAGGCACACTCCAACCACTTATGATTCCCCCTACTATTTGGCGATATATTTCTATGGAATTCATTGTAGGATTACCTAAATCAGACAATAAGTCAGTCATGATGGTGGTCATTGATCGTCTCTCCAAATATGCTCATTTTTTGTGCTCTTCAACACCCATCCATAGCCGTCACAGTGGCTCAACTCTTCATTGATAATATCTTCAAGCTTCATGGCATGCCTAATTCTATTGTCTCCAACAGAGACCCCACTTTCACCAGCAATTTTTGGCAAGATTTTTTCAAGCTACAGGGCACCCAATTGCATCTCAGCACTGCCTATCACCCCCAGACGGATGGCCAGACGAAATTTGTCAACAAGTGTTTGGAAAAATATTTGAGGTGTTTTTCATCTGAGCGGAAAAATTGGTGGGCTCAATGGTTACCCCTAGCTGAATGGAGGTACAACACATCTTACCATACAACTACTTGCATGACTCCTTTTGAAGCAGTCTATGGCCAAAATCCACCATCATCTATCTCCTATATGCCAGGGGTCTCGAAGGTTCAGGAGGTTGAAAACAATATTACAGGTCGGTAGGATATTCTTCATTCTCTCAAAGACAATTTGGTCATGGATCATAATCACATGAAGCAACAAGCAGATCAAGGTCATTCCGAATGACATTTTGTTGAAGGGGACCATGTATTTCTTCGACTACAACCTTATAAGCAGACTTCCCTCAAAGCTCACCACTGTCAGAAACTTGCGCCCAAATTTTATGGTCCTTATCAAGTTATCAAGCATGTGGGATCGGTGGCCTATCAGTTAGCTCTACCCATTCAGTTGAAGCTCCATCTTGTTTTTCATGTTTCCTTATTAAAGAAGGTGATTGGAAATAAGTTCCAAACTCTAACTAGTCTTCCTGAGTTGGATGAAGAAGGTTCCATATGGTTTCAACCACAAGAAGTCTTGGCCCAACGAGAGTGTCATCTTTGTCAACGCACCATCCAGGAAGTGTTAATTAAATGGAAAGACATGCCTCCAGAAGATGCCACCTGGGAGTCGACCACCATTCTACAATAATTCCCTCATCTGAAGCCTTGAGGACAAGGTTGTTCTTCAAGGGGGAGGGCATGTTAGGGACCTAACCTCCCTAACCCCTCACGTAGGTAGAATACTATAATTCCATGTAATAAAGGCCAATATTAATAAGGCCTAGCAATAAGGAAGTATAAGTCAAATTTAAGAAGACCTAATAGAAGATTCCACTTCTAGAAGGATCTTACTCTAGATTGTTCTTTTGGATAGATAGATTTAGTATAAATAGAAGTAGATGGTATGAGAAATCTTGTCTTGGATATTATTGTAATAGAGCCCTACTCTACTAGAGGTTTCCCCCTTGAAGAGGCAAGTGAACATTGCTCTAAGTAATCAAAGTGCTCTTTCTGGTGTTATTCTGGTATTATTCTGGTATTGTTCTAGTTATATCATTGTTTCTCTGCCATTTCTAGCTAATTATTTTTGTTCCTCATACTATTTTATATCTGGAATACTACAATTTCCTTCAACAAATCTGGCCCAACAACTGCTTTGTCTGCTGGATTATCCCAACTCACCGAAGTGTTACATTTTCTGCCATATATTGATTCAAATGGACTCATTTTCAATGAGGCTTGATACCCATTATTGAAGGAAAATTCAACTAAATGCATATAATATTCCCACTTTGATGGCTGATCCATTACATACATTCTAAGCATGTCCTCAATTATCATGTTATTCCTTTTTGTTTTCCCATCTGACTCTGGATGATACACTGTATCGAGATTCAAATTTGTTCCAAAACCCTTCCAAAAATAGGATGTGAACTTTGGATCTCTATCTGAAACTATTTCCTTAGGCGCTCCATGTAGCCCAACAACTTCTTTCATGTAGATATCTGCAATATTTTTTCCTTGTATGTAGTCTTTACTAGAATAAAATGTGTTTCTTTAGTCAATTTATCCACCACCACCATGATGGAATCATGTTGCTTCATTGTTCTGGGAAGCTTAGTAATAAAATCTACCATGAAAACTTCCCACTTCCATTCTGGAATGGGCAATGGATGTAGCAAACTTGTTGGGTTTATATACTCTATCTTCACTTTTTGGCATTCTATACATCTGGATATGTAATTAGCCACTTCCTTCTTCATTCCCGGACATAAGTATTGGCTTCTCACAACTGCAATTGTCTTATGATATCCTGGGTGTCTGACATATGGCACATTATGCATCTCCTTTAACACTACATTTTTCAGCTCACTAGAATTTGACACATACTTCGTACCTTTGTACATGAGAATTTCGTCTTCTTTCAACTCATAAAAAATAAATTTCTGCTGAAAATTACCTTGTTGTAATGTTTCTTTTATTTTCACATATTGTTGATCTGAATTTGTTGCTGCAATAATTTTGTCCTTCAAATCTGTCCTGTACATGTTGATGGCTGCAATATGCACTTCATGAGCTCTCTTTTTGAGTGCATCAACTACTTGATTTTCCTTTCCCTTTATATGCTTATTTTCGAAGTCATATTCACTCAGAAATTCTAGCCATCTAGTTTGACTAGAATTTAGTGTTGGTTGTCCAAACAAATGCTTCAGACCAAAATGGTCTATTCTTAGCTCGGATTTCTTACCCATAAGGTAATTCCTCCACATTTTCAATGCATGTGCAATCGCTGCTAACTCCAAGTCATGTGTAGCATAATTACTCTCATGATCTTTTAATTTTATGGACTCATACCATACCACATGGTTCCTTTGACTAAGAACTGCACCGAGTCCTTCCTTGCATGCATCAGTTCACACGCCAAAATCTTCGTTTGGATCTGCAATATTCAATATTGGTGCACTTGTCAATATTTCTTTCAATTGTTGAAAACTCCCTTCACACTTGGAAGTCCATTCAAATTTCACTCCCTTCTTTTGCAAGGAAGTGATTGGCCTTGTAATCCTTGAGAACCCTTTTATGAAACTTTGGTAATAATCGACAAGACCCATGAATGATCTAACCTCTATGACATTCTTTGGTACTGACCATCCTCTAATTGTCTCTATCTTCTAAGAATCAACTTCTATCCCTACTACTGATATTATATGCCCCAAGTAGTGAATCTTCTTTTGATAAAGGATGCACTTACTTAGCTTAGCATACAATCTATGCTCTCTTAAAACTTGCAACACCATTTATAAATGTTTCTCATGTTCCTCTTTTGATTTAGAGTGGACGAGGATATTATCTAGAAACACAATCACAAAATTGTCCAGGTACTCCTTGAACACTCCATTCATCAAACACATAAAAATTGTTGGGGTATTTGTTATCCCAAATGGCACTACCATGAATTCACAATGCCCTTATATTGTTTTGAATGTTGTCTTGTTGATGTCTTCTTTCTTTATCCTTACTTGATAGCCTGATCTCAAGTCAATCTTCAAAAATATTCTTGCACCTTTTAGTTGGTCAAACAAATCATCAATTCTTGGTAAATGATACTTATTCTTTATGGTAACCTTATTAAGCTACCTAAAATCAATACACAACCTTAAGGTTCCATCCTTCTTCTTCACAAAAAGAACTAGGGATCCCCAAGGCGACACACTTGGGCGTATATACCCCTTCTTCAAAAGTTCTTCAAGCTGCATCTGGAACTCTTTTAGTTCTGGTGTGCCCATTCTGTAAGGTGTATTAGACACTGGTGTTATAAAAATAGGATCACGGAGCAATAAAATAAAACATATGCAGAAATACAACACAAAAAATACACAATACAATAGAGACACATATATACATGGTTCACCCAATGTGGGATACATCCACCAGAGAAATTGATAGGTCCTTCCTTTATTATTATCCAGCAAATGAAGGGATACAACCTACATCACACCCAATGTAACTTCCTCTTCTTTCTCTCACAATATCCTCACTCAGAATACAATATTCACAATGATACATAACCGCAATACATTTCACTCAGAAAAGAGGGTTTCCTTCTAAGGCAAAAAACCCTAACATGACTTCTATTGTCAGACCTGCGACCTTATAATGAACGACCCAGATTTACTATGAAATTACAATATACATTTACAAGGAATTTTTTCCTTCTGGGGATTCACCCCTGAACCCCCATTGGGGAACGCTGTCCCTCGAACCCCTTCCAGGGGCCCGCTTTCCCCTAGACCCCCCAGACCCTGCAGGGGGGTAACCCCCCTGCACTCCCCTGTGTGGAGGAGTGTACATTCTTCTGAGGTGTAAAGTCTTCATGGGGTATAAACAAAACTAAAAACAAATACCTCTAAATCAGGAAGATAATTAGGCTTCACAACCAACAAGCATCTCTTGGCACCAAATCAATAGAGAAATCAATGTCTATATTTGGTGGAAATCCTGGAATTTCTCTAAACAAATATTCAAAATACCTCAAAACCGGATGGTCTTCAATGCTTGCCACTTTGTCTTTTGTTGCCTCCTCCTCCATATGGGCTACAAACATCTGACATCCCTTCATGAAGCTCTTCTTCAATTTCATAGCTAAAATCTCTCTAACAACTACAACTCTTGGAATGCCTTGAACCGTTCCTTTCTTCCCTTCCTCATCAAGACATGTGATTGTCGTTTTGTAACAGTCTAGGACAACATAATGATTTTCCAACCAATCCATGCCAATTAGACAATCATATGAACCCAATGGTATGATGTTTATATCCACCTTTGTATTGAGACCATTCATGTATATCGAACAATCTTTACCCAACTCATTGATTTTTCTCTTAGCCCGCGTGACTAACTGAACTAACCAATATTTATTATGATTACTTCTTTGCAAGTCAAATATTTCAACAATGTTAGCATTTATGTAACTATGGCTATCTCCAGAATCAATTAAAATTTCTATGGGCTCATTATTGATCTTACCTTCCACTTCAATTATGGGAGATTGATATTTAGCATGCTTGTTATCCAAGGATGCATAAATATTTGGCATGATTTTGCCCATGTCTTCCATTTTTTCAGCCTCATGAATGTTGTGGACAACTCTCATTCTTTCTCCTTGGTGAGGGCAATCCCTGTATAGATGATTTCCCGCACATCCCAAAAATTGCACCGACTGTTGCCTTGGCCTTTTTCCAAATGAATCTGTAGTCTTGTGTTCATTTTGGGCAACTTGACCTTGCTAATTTTCTTGGGAATTATTCCTGAAAAAGGGTGGCTTAAAACCCTTCTCCCTTTGATCCTTTTTACCCTTCATCTTATCATTCCAAGATTTTTGGAAAATTGGTCTTCCTTTCCTCCGCTCATACAGGTGCCTTGCTCTCCTTATGGTTTCCTCAAAGGTTTTGGGGTTATTATATTGAATCTTGTCACTGTAGAAAGAGGGTAATCCACTCATAACCCTTTGGATTTTGACCTTCTCATCCTTGATGAGGTCAACATACTTTAACAATTCAAAGAACTACTTCTCATATTCCTCCATTGTCATGGTTCCCAACTTGAGTTCAAAGAATTCTTTCATCTTTCTTTCATAATAATGCTTGGACAAATATTTATCTTGGAAATATCCCTTGAACTTCCTCCATGAGATTCTTTTCTCATCAAGGTTATTGGTTTGCTTAAGCTGATCCCACCACATGGTTTCCTTCCCTTACAAGTGGTAGGTGGACATTATAGCTTCTACTCGGGATGGGTAATCATGTAGCTGAAAATATTTCTTCATTTCCAATAGTCAGGCCTCAACATATTCTCCCTTCTTGTGCTCTACATTGAAAGTTGGTGGCTTGATATTCCTGAGTTCACCCTGCAAGATGTTTGCCTCAGGTCTTCTCCTTTGCCTCCGAACATGAGATAGACTTGGGTTGCTCCCTAGACCTGAAATTGCATGATTTCTTCTAGTGGAATGCCTTGGTAAATGATGGCGTCTACCCATGATCATCTCTTTTTCTATGGGATCTTGATGTTGATACTTTTCTAGCACTAGTTTCTTGCTTGGTACTATAGTCCTTGTTAAATTGCTTCTGTAGCATATTTACGCTTTGAAGTATATCTTCTTGAGCCTTCATGATCCTCTCATTATCGACCCTATAGCTCTGCAATTCTTTTTGTAGGCTTCTCATAGTTACAATCCCCCTCCTTTCTCTTCTCCCATTAGACTCAGTCTCAACATTACCCATGCTGGTATGTAGACCTCCAATTTCTTCTTCATGGTTGTAAAACTCTTAAGCATATTCCATGTCTCTAGTTCTAATGTAGGAACTAAATTCTGTTTTTATGTATCTCTAATTCTGCAATAATGTGCATGCAATAATTGTTGTTAGAATTAAGTATATTTCAAAATATTTATCAATTATATTACAGGTCATTCTTCATTTTAAATTATGAATAATATTAATGCACTAATACCAAGTAGAATTCCTTAAATGCATTCATTTTCGAAACAAATTTCCAACGACTATTCGTTTTCTCCAACCCAATCTTCGAGATGAAAGTTATGGTGGAAAAACAATGAAATAATATTCATTAGCACGTGCAACATAGTAGCAACGCTCAACAACCGTCTGATCATTTCTTGATTAGATCTCCACCATTGATCTGTCTTAATGGATTCACCACAGATCTAATTCATATCTCTCCTTCATTTTGGGATTTCATGTTCTCCAATTTGCACCCCCTAGTTCCACCGCACTCACTTTGCACTTATACTTAGATTTCTTACTGTATTCACGGGCTCGCGGGTGGTAGACTCACATAATCATAGCATATCTTCATACTTTTTCATGAACCCACCACCAAGACTTAGCTTCTTTTACCTTTGTATACCTATAATATTGTAACCTTCCTTTCATAAGTTTGTCTGAGAAGTCTCAACACTTAACCATTTTTCCATCTACATGAACTCGCAGACTCATAATCTTGTAACCTTCCCATCTATGTTTACTCGCCATGCTCTTCACACCCAAATTCTTAGGTCTTAGTCAAATTTTGAAATTTCACCACGGGTTCAGGTGATCCCATATTTCTTTTACTCTTGGAACTCCATCCACCCATACACCCGACCGATCCTTAGGACTTAGTCGATTTTCCACTTCTTACCACGGTTTTGTGGGACTGACAGTTGGTCTGCCACATGGATCAACATCATCTACCAACTATAATCCCATCCAATATGTACATGCTACCGTGGAAGTACATGTCCTTTTTCTACCATTTCGGCTGACACGTGGCATCCACGTCATGCCGATGTCATCGTACGAAAAAATACCCAAATTTTTCTGATTTTGCTTATGTTCGAAATTTCCAAAGAGGCTTAATTCTTCACATTACCCATGGAATTTATTTCAATTTTAAGACATTAATTTAATACAACAAGTTGCAAACATACTTGAGAATTGATTCTCTGTGAATTTCCACTTCAACATTTTGCTAACTCGGCCCATCGAGGCTCAACGTTGAAAACTGCACTCTGATACCACTTTGTAACGTTCCCAGCCACCCAGGCTGGGTCACGCCACACAAAAATCTCCCCTTTTACAACTCTGATACCCTAATGTAATGTTCCCAGCCCAACAAAGGGACATTACAGTACAAAATACACATAAAAAATGATTTTTCTGCTAATTAATTAATTATTTTACTGTTAGTGGATTTGTTGTAGCTTACAACTACGAAATTAAAACAGATTTAGCTACTTCCTATAACCATAAAATAGATGCATCTAAAGCATACCAAATTAACATAAATTCATCTTAATCATTCACACAACATCATATAAATCATTCTCATTTACACATAGTTCATGCACAACAATAACACATGTAAATAACTCAACAACAAGATAAAACACTTATCTTTAAACAAGGATTGTGCAACCAGTTACTTGGGACAAACGTTCCACCCAACCATAGACTGATTGTTCCAAATGTCAACAACCAGTCACCCTCAAGCAAAGGCTAGTAATCCAAAAAATAGAGTGGTATCTCACAATCCACTCGTAGCTCATAAAAATCACAACCCAACTGATATTCTCATACAACTATCCTGATTTTCCACCAGCTCTCTTCCTCTTGAAATGTCCAACCCAAGGAATGTACCATTCATTTATCAGGGATAAACCATGAGATGTACCATCTGTTTATCAGTATTATCCCAAGGAGTGTGTCATTTGTTTATTAGGTTTTCTCTGACACATGTAACTAGGAATCTCTTAGCTGGGAACTCAAGGGAAATTGATGCTAGGAAAATTATCAACAAACCAACAACAAACACTTGTTGTTTTAGTGCAACTCACACAATAGTTCACTCTCCAGGCCTGGAAACTTGGTTCTTCATTTTTCCAGCTCCAATTCGTTCCAATTACGCTCCATCATGCTCTAAAATTATCCCTCCATGGCTGCATCAACTTCGAGCTCTGTTTCTTGCTCTCTCCTTCCTTCCCATGCACAAGCTTGACTAACTAAAATTGTTGTCCCAACCCATATGAATTTCCTCTCTTTGGCTTTCCTTTCTTGACTCACACTCTTCCCCAAGATGATTGTACTCAACCCCTATGTGCCCAATAACTTTGGGATGTGACCACTCACACCCACCCTCTTACATGTATTTAATGATTGGCTTTGGGAACACTCAATAAAAAATTGGAAGGTTCATATACAATTAACAAATTTAGGAAAATGGGTTAAATTAATATACATGGGTATTTCCCCCTTGGGCCCCTCTTGGCCATTATCCTAGACACTCCCACCTCTTGTGGATTAATTCAACCCCCATCTATTTCCCATGTCCCCTTAGCAGTTGGCATCACATTTTTTATTTATTTATTAAAGTATTGAAATACAATTCGCATATTACATCACTTTGGTAGTAGCCACACATTATATTTACATAAGCATTAATTAAATCGGGGATTATAGTGGGGATGTTACAAAGAGTTACTATGTGGTTATTAGGCTAGAGAGACATATGATAAAAGGCCAGTGAGCCTACCATTGTAATATGTAATCACACTCGGATATTAATAGAAATACATCACTGCTATAGATGAACCAGACAAAAAGAGTATGGGAGAGAGAACTCCACTAGAAGGAAAGGGGGATAAGGGTCTTAGAAGAGGGGTTAAGCCAAGGGGGATTAAGTCAAGGAAATATTAGATTAATATTTTCTATTTCCTAAAGTCTCAAGTATGATATATTTGTTTATCCTAAGTTCCTAATGATGAAGAACGTATCACCCAAGTGGGGGCAAGTGGGGATAGGGTAGTTCCCAACATGACAAGTGTCAAGTTGGGAACATGCATACTTAAAGTAAGAACTTAGTACATTTTGGGTATCATTCTCTCATTATTCACTCACTCACTCTGGTCATACATACACGCTGCCATCCATCAACCATACATGTACTTGGGAAAGATTTGGAAGCTGATTGTAACCAATAAACCTGGTAAATTACATTGAAGAAGAGGGTTGTCAGGCCCATGTGCATTTTGAAGAAGCGGGTTGTCAAGCTTGTGAGCATTCTCTCCAGGTTAGAGAATTGTTGGGAATTGTTTCCCTGGGTTCCAAGCTGCATCTACAGGGATCTGAGACTTCCTATATGACCTATTGTTGAAGCTCTGGAAGGGAAGTGGGACAATCGAAGGATCGTTGAGCATAGAAGAGGTACACTTCCTGGGGTTTGACAGACTATGGGGAATGAGAGGATGCAAGTTAGTTGTTGTAGTTGGAACATTAGTCTGAGCATTTATGCTGCTAATAGACTTTAGTTGGCTTAGGATTCCTTTTCCTTGGTGGAGTTTTAGCCCCAACTTGGGGGTGACTTGTTGTTGACAGTTTATGAGAAACAAAGTCTATGGATGGGAGGAAAGTATGAGGTTTGCACATAGTTGGTGACTTATTTACAAAAGATAAGTGTTTATTATGTGTTTGTTTTAATTACTGTGTGCTTATTTATCTATTTTTTGTTATGGGTATTTACTGTTTTAACTATGCATAAGTTTACATATTGTTGGAAATGCATTTACGTTCATATGAAGAGAATTTAAGTAATTAAATGGTATTAGAGAGTCAAAAATTTTATGTGACATAGCTCAGCTTGGGGCTGAGAATGCTAGAATGTGGTATCAGAGCTTCAATTTCAATAGTGAGGTTGGATTGGACAAGATAACATAGCGTTGAAGATAAAAAAAAAATTGTAGAGATTTATTTTTCAAAGGATGTTTGCAACATGTTTGATGAAATTATTGCAGTGAAATTGGGGAAAATTCACGGGTAATTTGAAAGATTTGAGCCCAAGAGTTAAAAATATTCAATTTCAATCTCTAATAGGGAATTTTTGGGCTTGTAAATGGGTGAATTCCATGAATTACAGTGCAACCATAACATAATTGGAAACAATTGGGTGAAATTGGGAAAAATCCCGAATTTCTGCAGTGTACTTCATGGAGATTTCGACGTGGATTAGTCAAATTTTATGTATAGGATCAAAATTGGTAGTATTGAGCTTAATTATAGATCTCTAATGGTGGATGAAGAAATAATTATGAAATTGGGCAATTTTGGAAAAATTCGAAAATAGGCAAAATTGGAAATATTTGGGTATTTTTTCGTACGGTGACGTCAACATGACGTGGGGGGCACATGTTAGATGGTGTGGAAGAGGGGTGATGTGTACTTCCATGGTGGCAGGTACACAGTGGATATTAGGAATATGTGTGTCAAGTGGTAGGTGATGTGGAGCCGCGATGGTGGGCACTTGCTTGTCTAGTGAAACCATGAGTCTGAGACTCGCAAAATCTTGATGCGGAGGGGTCCCATGGTGGTTTTGGAAACCACTAGGGGTGAACAATATACTTGGAGCTGACACATGATCGAGAGGAAACCAATGTTATTATATTGCGTACCCCCCTCCCCTTCTTTTGTTAATGGTTGGTGGATCGGGGGGGATCTCAATACAACTGTGACCGTTGATCTCGATCACGGTTGTTAATTGACACCCAAATCTCCACTATCTAATCATATGGACCTGCAAGTTGGAGTGCATGGGGAAATTTGCGTGGGATGGGATCCACCCATTCCCACGACCAATGCATATGTTCCACGTAGACAACCCGGGATTGTGGAGGCCTGAAAATTAAGTAATGCACGCCAGGAGAGGAAGGAAAGAGAGAAGAAGGTGAAATATAAAAGGTGTAAGGGTTGATGATGTAGGAAAGGATAACCATAGGATGACATGGAATCATTCAATGGGTGTCAAGTGTATCAAGATGCCATGTTAGTTTCTCAATCAACTTAAATTTAGAGAAAATGGTGATGTTTGCTCACAAAATCAGGTATTTTCGGGGTCATTAAATTGCAGGCCACTTTTAAAGGACTAAACAACATTTTTAGGAAAATAAAAAACCACGAAAAATAGAGTGTATCAATGTACACAATGTCTGTTATGAACATAAATATACATATAAATAGATATTCATAACATAATAATTAATTAATAATAATAACTATTAATAATGAAAGGACACGTCTCAAAGGACATGACTATTGGTTAAGGGCACCCCTGCGTGGGTATATAAGCAAGCCCTCATTCTCATTTGTTATCTTGTTTATCTTATCTTATCTATTCATATTTTATACATTATTCCTACATGGATTATTATGTTATATTCCAAGTATTTTGGATAATTCTTGTGTGAGTGAACTTTGTTCGTCTTGGAATATA
>JZKD02S1351138.1:72733-86436 GCA_000966675.3 Picea glauca
TTGGACAAACTTCGTGAGATATTTTGGAATGGTGTCGCCTTTCTCCATCTTGATCTTCCTGAGTTTATCTTTGAGCGCCAATTTCCTATGGTCGCTACTGTTTTGGAACAGATCTCTCAAAACCTTCCACATTGCATATGGTGTGGTTTTCCCATGGAGACTTGAGACAATGTGGTCTCGTACTCCCTCCAACAGAATCCTCCTCGCCTTCGCCACTTTCTTTTTCCATGCATCAAGATTTGTAGTGTCTGTCGCATCCGGCTTAGGAACATTGTTGTCAATGTAACCCTTCAATCCATTGTCTTCGAGCACTGCCTCCGTCTTGTCCTTCCAAGCAATGTAGTTAGAGCTTCCCTCGAGTGCATACTCCAACCTCAAGCCATTGAAAGACATTTTCGATCTTGAATCAAGTGTCGCACCAAGAAAATCTTGCAAATTCGAATGTTATCCAACCCAAAAATCAACTCTTGTAATCCCTCTTCCCTGGGAGGTTCGCACCCCACCTGAGAGTAGCCCAAGGGAAGTTTTCACCCTGCCTTTGTCTAGGGTGTGATAATTATTGTTCCTGAAAATGATGGTAATTTTCAGTACTAGGGTTCGCACCCTGCTAGAGACGGGACCTGCGAACACAAAACAATGTTCGCACCTAACTTCCGTAGCTTCGTGGCCTCCATGGCTCTGATACCATGTAGAAATTTCGATACACTTAATGTATTCCTGCGATTCTCTTGATGTAACAATTATACGCCATCGTTAAATACATAATCGCTTCTACTATTATTCTTGCGGAAAATTAAACCACGATCACAACCACAATCACAAAGTGAAATATCAATAACACATAACACAGAAGTTTTACCAGGAAAGCGTAAAGCTAAAAACCCCACTATCATATATTATGTATATCATGAATCATGAAACAATCTCATACAAAAATCTAATCCAAGAGCTCTCAGTACAATACAATCGTCTCACACTATCTTACACAAATTAGCAAATACATGTGTCAATTCCTGTGTCCATACAGCTTGCCTCCTCTGCACAAATCTCTACAATTCGAATTCTCACAATGAATTGAATTGAATACAATTGCATAGTTTTCACATTATCATAAGCATATCCACTGCATGTGTGATCAAATCACAACTGATAGCCAAACTGTCCCTTTCACCTGTTATCTCAACTGGGTCTCCATTGGATCTGACATGCATGTAGTTAACCATGGCAAATCTTCAGTTGCATGTGAGTTCACTGATTAACTGAACTCTCACTAGTGCATGTTTAGTTACAACTGATCTTGACTCACTTAACTACACTTATAATTATGTTACAAATCCAACTCACTCAGTTATGAATGAAATAATAGATTAATATTTATTGTCCAATTTATTTAAGGGAAAAATAAATTAGACACATGTTTCTTGTTGACTTTTCAACAGTTTCATCCTTGTAGCTGAAAATAAGATAAGAAAGGATTCCAAAGATTTGCATCACATATGGAAGAGACACCTAAGGTTAATTGCCAAGCACTGAAGACTATGATGTCTTAAAAGAGTTTGAATATGTATTTAGAGAAATATCAAGGTTTCACCCAAGAGAGATGTTGATTTCTCTATCAATCTGATGCCTGGAGAAGCCCCGATGTCAAGACTCCTCATAGAATGAGCACACTAGAGCTGAAGGAATTAAAAATGCAACTTGAAGAACTTTTGAAGAAGGGGTATATATTCCCAAGTGTGTCACCTTGGGGTTCCCCAATACTATTTGTGAAAAATAAAGATGGTACCTTGAGGCTTTGCATTGACTTCAGAAAACTGAATAAGGTGACTATGAAGAACAAGTATCTTTTGCCAATGATAGATGACCTTTTTGATCAGTTGAAAGATGAAAAAATATTCTCCAAGATTGACCTTAGGTTAGGCTATCATCATTTGAGGATTAAATAAGAATACATTAGCAAGACTTCCTTTTGAACGAGGTATGGCCATTATGAATTTACAATGGTGACATTTGGGTTATCAAATAAACCATCCATATTTATGTATTTGATGAATGGTATATTCAAAGATTACTTTGATAATTTTTTGATTGTCTTCTTGTATGACACACTTATCTACGCTAAGTTTGAAGAAGAGCATGGACAACACTTGAGGATGGTGCTACAAGTATTGAGGGAGCATCAACTGTATTCAAAGTTGAGCAACTTCTCATTCTATTGGAGGAAGATATATTATTTGGGTCATATCATTTCAGAGGAAGGGATAGTAGTGGACCCGAAAAAGATAAAATCCATTGAGGAATGTCCAACACCAAGAAATTCCTTAGAGGTGAGGTAATTCATGGAGATTGCAGGTTAATATATAAGATTTATTGAAGGTTTTTCAAGTATTGCACAGCCAGTTACTTCTTTGAAAAAGAAGGGTGTGAGGTTTGAATGGAACTTTGATTGTGAAAGAAGTTTTCAGCACTTGGAATATTTATTGACAAGTTCACCAATTTTGAGGATTTCTGATCCAAATGAAGAATTAATTGTGTGCATTGATGCATGCAAAGAAGGGCTTGGGGGAGTCCTTAGTCAAAATGGGCACATGATATGCTATGAGTCAAGGAAGCTGGAAGATCATGAAAGAAATTATGCTACTCATGATTTAGAATTGGAATCCATAGTGCATGCCTTGAAGATGTGGAGGAACTATCTCATGGGAAGAAGATTTGAACTAAGTACAAACCATAGTGGTTTGAAATATTTGTTTGAACAACCAAATTTGACTGCCAGACAAAGTAGATGGTTGGAATTCCTTAGTGAATACAACTTTGAGATAAAGCATATCAAAGGAAAAAAGAACAAGGTGGCTGATGCACTCAACAAAAAGGTACATGAGATGCATGTTACAACCATTAACATGTACAAATATGATTTAAAATATAGAGTTTTAGAAGCTACAAAATTAGAACAACATTGTGTGGAAAAAAAAGGAAAAATTACAACAAGGTAATTTGCAGCGGAAAATTCAATATTATGAGCTAAGGGAGGATGGAATCCTCATGTACAGGGGAAAAGTTCACGTACCTAATTTTTAGGACCTGAAAAATCTAGTGCTGAGAGAGATGAATAATGTGCCTTATGTTGGGCACCCAGGTTACCAGAAGATAATTTCATCTATCAAGAAACAATAGTTTTAGACAAGTATGAAGAAGGAGGTGGTTGATTATATAGCCAAATGTCTAGAATGTCAGAAGGTCAAGGCTGAGCACAAACACCCAACTGGTTTGCTACAACCATTAACCATTCCTGAGTGGAAATGGGAAGTGGTAATAATTGATTTCATCACCAAGCTGCCTAGAACAACCAAGCAACATGATTCCATCATGGTGGTGGTGGATAAGCTTACTAAAGCTTCTCACTTTATTCCAATGAAGCTCACTCACAAGGAAACTAACATTGCAGATATTTATATGAGGGAAATTTCCAGGCTACATGGTGTGTCTAAGGAAATTGTTTCTGATAGAGATCCCAAGTTCACATCAAACTTTTGGAAGGGATTGTTCAAAGGATTTGGGACAAATATGAACTTTAGCACAACATATCATCCAGAGTTAGATGGGAAAATAGAAAGGGTAAATCATAGGATTGAAGATATGATGAGGATGTATGTGATGGATAAACTGTTAAAATGGAAAGATTATTTCACTTAGTCAAATTTGCTTATAATAATGGGTATCAAGCATATTTAAATAAGCCCATTTGATACACTATATGGTAGAAAGTGCAATACACTAGTGATATGGGAAAACTCAGCAGACAAAGTAGTGGTTGGGCTAGAATTTCTCATGGAAATGGAAGAACGAATTATGAAAATTAAGAATAATTTGAACGTTGCTCAAGACAGGAAGAAAAACTATGCAAATAAAGGAAAAACACATAGAGTTTAAAGTGGGTGACCATGTATTCTTAAAAGTGAAATCCAAGAGAAGTTTCTTGAAGTTGGGGAACTTTGCAAAACTAACAACGAGATATTATGGACCCTTTGAAATCCTGGATATGATTGGTCTTGTTGCATACATGCTTGCACTACCTGCATCCATGTGCATTCATAATGTATCCCATGTGTATTTTATTAAAAATTATGGGCATGATGTTAATCATGTAATTGATTGGAATGTGACTCAAGTGGAGCAAAGAGACTTTCGAGTACAACCGATGTGCATATTGGATCAGAAAGTCAAACTGTTGCAAAATCGAGAAATAGGGATAGTAAAGGTCCAGTGGACATGTTATGGTCCAGAAGATTCAACTTGGGAGCATGAAGATGCCATGCATGTGGACTACATCCATATTTTTGAAGATTTTTTAAGATTTTTTAAGATTTTGATTGTACATGTGTATATAATGCACTGAGGAAAATGCATAAATAAGGGGGAGGGGAATGTAATACCCCAAGGCTGAACTCCAATTGTAATGTACATATAGGCTGGTGAGCTAGGAAATTTTGGGCCAAAGTGCATTTGCATATGTATTTTGAGGCTAGCGTGTCGCTGTGGTTATTAGCATAGAGAGCCATATTCTAAAAGGACAGTGAGCCTACCATTGTAATATTTAATCACACTCAGATATTAATAAAAATACATCACTGTTGCACAACAACCAGACACAAAGTGTATGGGGTGGTAGAAATCCACTATAAGGAAAGGGGGATAAGGGTATTTGGTATTCCCTAATGGGTGACTCTTTCTATCACCTACAACTCTTAATATTTATAATTAATGTTACAAGTAACACAATCCCAAGGATTATGTGTCAACAATGATCTAGGTTTTTTTTTTCCTTCCTTCTTAATTTGTTGGTTTGGTGATTATTTGGTGCCATGATTTGTTCTTCCTTGTGGATCCATATAAAAAGTATCAAGTAAACTTTTCTATCCATATTTGATCTTGTTGGTGAAGGTTTTTCCATTCAGATTCCTTTCTTTTAGACCTTGATATTCATTGTTGATCTTGATTGGATGAAGGATTATGATTCCTTTGGTTCTAATACCTAAGCCCTAATCCTTGAAAGAAATAAGCTAATTCTTAGGAGTATTTCTTCTTGAACTCATAAGCCATTTGATTCACCTTGACGCCATTTCCCTTGTTGGATTTGGCATTGATCTATACTTCCTTCCATCACCTATATTTAATACCCTAAAACCCCTAAAACTTCATTTTACTAAGGCTACTCTCACCTTCACCTTGTGCCTCATTGTTTGGTCTTAGTAATCCTACTAGGGATACCCCCCTTGAGATAGAGGAGAGCCAACCCAAAGTGAAGAGGATAGGTTATTGAGGTGATAGTGGTGATTTTCCTAACAGTTTCTCCTTGATTTGTACCTTATGGATTAGGGATTTTGTCATTAAGTACAATTTGAGTGGTAACAAACCCATTTCTTGTTGCATAATTAAGGCCTCTTGAAGAAGTATAACCAATTTATCCATAAAAAAATCATCCAAGTTGGCACCCAAAGGAGTGGCATGAATACCAAACATGTAGGAGGGTTTTGAGAAGCCAACACCATCAGAGGGAGGGAAGTATGGCCTAATGGCACCACCACCATTTTGATGTAAGAGAATGGTTAAGAAGGAAGGACTTCTACACTCCACATTTCGAATAGAAGTCCACCCCACCCCCATAAGAGACTTGGTACACTACTACATATGGTGTTTAAGTCCAACGAGAATTTTTGATAGTGCACATAAAATCGACCTTATAGTTAGAAATTACTAACTAATTCTCAAAATTTCGTTATATTATTTTTCTCAAAGTTTCGACAATGTCTGTTAGTCGTCATAATTCCAACTCCCCTTCGATGGTTTGCAATAAAAAAACCTGCTTCGCGGCCCACTTAAATATGGTTAAAACTGCCTATATCCGGGCAAGACCATCGATGTCACCACACTAACATCACCGTCATGACCCCATCACGACCCCATAGTCTGCCACTGTGGAACCCATGTGGTATTTCCACATCAACAAAGTATTTGTCTCATGGGTTCATTTGGCTCCTTGGGGATTAATTATGTCGGTTAAGGGGGATGGAAATTCCAATCGAGGGATTATTATGCTCGCTAAGGTGTAATGGGTTGTCTCTAGATGTCAATTAAACCTGATTGGACATGAGATGTTGGAAAGGAAAAGGATTAACAGATGAACAAAGTGAGATTAAAAATTTTCATGATGTGGTCAAGGAAATTTCCTGACATAGATCAGTTGTGCCGCCAGATAGGCTATGAGCAAATCTCAAGTCTGAAGTTAGTTAATATGACCAATCATGTCGTATGATGGCCGATCCTAACCTATTTCACATCCCAAATTTACCTCTTTGTATAACGAAGGGACACCAATCCATGGCATTATAATTAGGGTCCTCTGCATCAAATTTTTGAAGTGAGACTAGCACCAAGCAACTAGTGCATTATGGTGAGCAGGAGTGTTAGTGTCAATCAGTTGAGACCTAACACAATATGCCAAGAATGGGGGGAACATGGGAAGGATTCAGGTGGTCCAATCAAAGGTCACAATAATGCACTCATATACAGATGGTGCCACCGATCAAGAAGAACCATGACGGATCAACATTTATAATCCAGAAGGCCACAATACATAGAAAGGGGGATTCTTCAGTAGCAGTGGGATGACCAAATGAAAAGGAGCACATATTGAGGGGAGGAATTGATGATGCCAACACTGATGAGGGACTATGACAGTACAAGGAGACTAGAGACAAGGTGGTTTGCAAGAAGGAAAATGTCCATACTAGTTGGGCCAAATGGGCGTTGAAGATGTTTGACCTAGGTATAGGATATCACGACATTTTTCTCACAACAAGACCATAACTCATGGTTAAAATATACCTAGTTGTATCAATCCTGCCCATCCCCACCATAATCCTCTGCATCAAGATGGTCTGTAATACATCATCAACCATTAACCATCATTTCCACTACTCTACTCTCACCTAGTGGTGCACCCTCTATATCCATACCACACTTTGTATGTTCCATTAGACCCTTTGGTGCACTACCAAGTTTGGAACCCATAGCACTGTAAGCTCCTTCAATACCACCCCATAGTGTGAAGTTGGTGACTTGAAAAAACAAACTTCTAAGTATTGATTGCGGTGGTTGACTGGCTACAACAAGGTGAAGTGTATCTCAAGTAAGCATAATAAGAGTAAATTGAGTCTATCAAGAACATCACCTCAAATCTATAACAATTGGCTTGAGGACTTGTGAATGCATGCACACCCAAGCTTCCCTGTAGCTCCAAAAATTGTTTTATAAGTTGTAATATGGAGTTAGATATATTGTAAATTTATATATGTCATTTAAAGTGAAATTGAAGAATTGGTTATGTTTCTTTCATGCGCCTAGATTTGGGATATCATGTAAAGTTAAAGGCAAAACTGCCTCAGAGTAAAATGCATGCCCTAGTCTCAATTTCGATCCAAAATGAGTGGTTCAACTTACAAAAGGTGTAATTTGTAACCTTATATTGGAATTTTCAGACATAAACATGCCTGAATAAAGGCTAAAAAATACCTTGTAAAACCAAAGGGCCAAACTGTTAAATTTGGCTATATGAAACAACATGCCCAAAGTTGGCTACGCCTCCATAATTTAGGATTTAAGTTGTGAATTGATGATTAAAATATTGTTAACATGTTTGTACAATTAGGAGTGCATTTGTACTCCAAATTTGATGATTTATATGCACAAATATGCCTGAAAAAACTCAAGGTGAATGAGTTCTAACCAACCAATAATACATAGAAAATGGCATAAAACTTAACAATACATAATTAACCCATATAAATAAATACTTTAAAAATAATAAATCATAGAAAATATAGAGTTTGTTCACCTCCAAATTGATTGATTCCATTTGCAGAGTGTTTAATTTATCTTTTTACATCCTGCATATATACCTTTCTTTGTGCATTTAGAGAAATAAAACCCCTTTTATGTGGAAAGAGACCAAAAACTGTCTTATAGAATGAAGAGGTCAATATTACATGAAATTTACAAGTTACAGGGTTGTAGAAAAGTTGCACATCTATCTATACCTTTGTTTGTGCAATAGGAAACTTAAAAGACTTGGTTGTGCAAAAAGACCAAAAATTTTCTTGTGGGACAAAGAGGGAAAATTTTGTGTTGTTGTAATTTTTTCCTTGATGCAAAATGAACGCTAGGATACACTAAAATGCACTCCTAGGTCTCAAAACTCATTCAATTTGAGTGGTTCAAATTGTAAATGATTTGTTAAGTCGTTTTATATAAAAGACTCTGTTGTGCAAAAATAGGAAAGAGATGCTTAGTAAAACCATCGAAATGCACAACATGTTTGTAAAAAGTAACCCAAGGTTGTATTATACCTTGGATCTGAGTTGTGCAAGCTGTTGGTGATAGAAATGAGGGCATTAAAATAACCAAGAAAATAAAATAACTAACAAAGTTAAGAAGACAAAGAAGACAGGGGGAAAAGGAACCGATCCAAGTCAAATCATATGTACATCAATGGTACATTAATAATACAACTCAATGTAACAACCCCACAATTGTATCATAACTAACTGGTTGTAGAAATTAGAGCAAGAAAATAGCCAAGAAAATAAAATAACTAACAAAGTTGAGAAGACAAATAAGATAGGTGGAAAAGGAACCAAGCCAAGTCAAATCATATTTACATCAATGGTACATTAATAATACAACTCAATGTAACGACCCCACAATTGTATCATAACTAACCGGTTGTGAAGATCTAGTTAGGACTTATGATGATTTCTAACAAAGCCCCCCTTTAATATTAAGTCTGTACAAATGTATTAACTCAACAAGAAATACTAGTGCAAAATCTTATTGTAGATTTTAACCTTGTACAATATCTACTGCAAACAGATATTCAGTAAAATAACAGAAAAGATACAATGACAAATACAAACATTACACAGAGATTTTCCCCTTGGAAACCCAAACCGGGAAAACCGACATATTCTATATTCATTCATGAGTGATACATTGTTTACAATACAATATACATATAGGGGCCAGCGGCATCCAAAACCCTAACCCAATGACCTGGATTAGTCCACAACCCTAATTCCTTAACTGGAAATAGAAAACCATCGGCAAAAACCATGTGTCGAAAAACCACCTAAATATGTGACACGTTTCCCGAGGCACATGACATGTTTCTCGAGGCAAAAAAAAAAATTCTCGGGGGCGTTGCACCCCCCCTCAAATCCCCCTGCGCGCCCGGAAAAGAATATAACACATACCCAACATTCTCCCACTTGTTGGTTTCTTTGCATACAAGGGGTTACAAGGTTACATAGTCAACAATCCAGGGCAGCAATGCCCATGGATCCTCTACACCAAGAGAACTTCTCAGTGCTCATAGATTTTGTTAATGAATCTGCAAGATTATTCAAAGTGTCCACCTTCATCAACAATACTTTCTTTTCTTCAACCATGTCTCTCACAAAGTGATATTGAATATCAATATGCTTTGTCTTTGAATGATGAGTTGGGTTCTTCGCCAGAAAAATTGCACTCTGACTGTCACAATCTATCCTTACAGCTTGTTGTACCAACCCAATACCTGAACACAATCTTTGTAACCATATTGCTTCCTTACTTGCATGAGTGGTTGCCATGTATTCAACTTTTGTAGTTGAAAGTGCCACTACATTCTATCTTTTGCTCATACAACTTATTTCTCCTCCAAACAGGTTAAACACATACCCACTTGTAGATATCCTACGATCTAGATCTCCAACCCAGTCTGCATCCAAAAATACATGTATATCCACCACTCTATCCAATCCCAGTATTCCTTCGTAGCACTATCCATAGCTAGCAGTTCCACACAAATACCTGAAAACCCGTTTTACTATTGTCCAATGCTCCTTCCCTGGTTTTGACATATACCTACTCAAAACTCCCACTGCATGTGCAATGTCCGGTCTAGTACATACCATTTCATACATAAAATTTCCAACTGCACTCGCATATAGAACACGAGACATGTCATCCTCCTATTCATGTGTCTTGGGACACTGATCCGTAGATAACTTTACACCAACAAGAATAGGAACCTTGACCGATTTACGGTCCTGCATATTAAACCTCTGCAATGTTGTCTCGACATATTTTCTCTGATTTAACCAGAGTTTACTCCTTTTCTGATCTCTTTTAATTTCCATGCCCAAAATGCACCGATATCCTTCATGTCAAATTTAGAGGACAATTGAGTTTTCACATCCTAGATAATATCCTTGTTGTTTCCTATCAACAACATGTCATCCACATACAAGACCAAATAAATCAAATGATCACCAATTAATTTAAAATACACACAATGATCCTCTTTGCTTCTTGTGAAGCCAAGTCCCAACATATAAGTATCAAATTTTTGATACCACATCCTTGGTGATTGTTTTAAACCACACAGGGACTTTTTCAGCTTGCATACCAATTCCTTCTTTCCCTTCACAGCATAACCTTCTGGTTGCTTCATATAGATTTCTTCTTCCAGATCCCCATGTAGGAATGTTGTATTCACATCCATTTTTTCTATTTCAAAATAAAATGCAGCAACAACAGATAACATAAATCTTATGGAGGTTAACTTGGCAACAAGAGAAAAAATCTCACCAAAATTAATTCCCTCAACCTGGGAATAACCCTTTGCTACTAATCGGGCTTTGTATTTCTCCACTTTTCCTTTTGCATTCAACTTCTTTTTAAATGCCCATTTGCTGCCAATAGGATTTCTTCCAGTTGGCAACTCCACTAGATCCCAAGCCTCATTCTTATCCAAAGATGCCATTTCTTCATTCATGGCCCTTTTCCAGAGATTTTCATCCTTTGAATCCACTTCCTCCCTGACAGTTCTAGGATCATCATCAGTAATAGACAAATCAAAATTTGAATGGAAATAAGATGGAATATACCTTTCCGGTAGCCTTCTTTCTCAAACCGATCTCCTCAATACTGGAGTATGAGGATCTTCTTCTTCTGATTCTTGTTCTTCTGTAAAGTCTGACTCATCAACTTTTAAATCAAACTCTATTTTCTCTGGTTCTTCCTTACTTGGTAGGACTTACTGTTTAACAACATCCTTCATTTCTCTAAATACCACATGTCGGATATACACTACCTTCTTAGTTTATAGGTTCCAAAGCTTATAACCTTTGAGACCATCTTTGTATCCAATAAAGATACACCTTTTGACCTTCTTATCTAAATTACTTTTGTTTTCCTTTGGAATATGAACATATGCATCACAACCAAATACCTTGATATGTGTGAGAGAAGGTTACTTACCAGTCCATACCTCTTGTGGAGTGTTGTCATCCAACGTTGATGAGGGTGATCTGTTGACTAGGTAACATGCAGTACCCACTACCTCTGCCCAGAATTATTGCCCTAGATCGAAACCACTGAGCATGCACCTTTCTTTTTCCATCAGCGTCATGTTCATCCTTTCTGCAACTCCATTCTATTGAGGTGTATATGTAGTCTTCTGCCTTGCTATACCGCACTTCTTACAGAATTCTTCAAATTCATTCCCACATAACTCTCCGCCATTATCTGTTCTTAGCACCTTAATTCTTTTCTCTGTTTGATTCTCAACAAGAGCCTTAAAATCTTTAAAACTGTCAAAGACTTTGGATTTCTTCCCGAGGAAATATATCCAAGTATTCCTTGAGAAGTCATCTATAAATGAGACATAGTACATAGATTTTCCTAGTGATGGGACCGACACAGGTCCAAAAACATCACTGTGAACTAGCTGTAAGATTCCTTCTTCCCTCTTTTCACTAGAGGGGAATCTTACCCGATTCTGCTTCCCATATAGACAATGTTCACAAAAATCAAAATCCAGAGAGCAGTTAGACATGCCTTCAACCATACCTTTATCATGTAGAAGTCGAAGACCCTTCTCTCCGATATGCCCCAGTCTTTGATGCCACAACATAAATTTTTCTCCAGAGACTGTAGGAGTTCTTTCTTCTTCAAATCCAATATCAGGAACAATGGAACTATTACACCCATCACTAATAGCGCTTCCTTCCAGCTTATGTAGAGTTCCAAACCGAACTCCTTTCAACAACACCATTGCTCCTCGAACCATCCTGTAGGTTTCCTTTTCAAATATTGTTTTTACTCCTGCATCGTCCATTTTGCTTACAGAAATCAAATTTCTGGCCAAACTTGGGATGTGCAGAACACCAGGCAGTGTTCTAATCCTTCCATATATGAGCCTCAACTTGACCTTTCCACGTCCTATGATTTTGTTTGTCGAAGCATCACCTAAAAAAACATTACCTCCATCATACCTTTCATATTCGCAGAACCACTCCATGTGGGGATTCATATGAAAGGATGCCCCAGAGTCAACCAACCATGCCTCATGATCTACATGTGTGCTTGAAGAAGCCAAGTACACATCCCCTCCTTCTTCCTTGGAGGTATTTTCTTCTATAGAATGATATTCTTCAGATCCCTTCTTTTTCTCAACCTTGGATCTACATTGCTTCTTGCAGTTCCCTTCTTTTCCACATCTCCAACATAACCCTACAAAATTTCCAAGAGATTTAGATCTACCCTTAGACTTAGATCTGCCACTTGAGAAATTAGATATATTCCTTTCTTGGGAACGCCCTCTTGCAAATAATGCATATGTGCTCTGTCCTTCCATATTATTCTGTCTCATCTCCTCTGACACCAAGGATGAGACCACTTCATCAAACTTCAAGGAAGTTCTATTACTACCTATGGCCACAACCAGACTATCCCAAGAGACTGGTAAAGAACGGAGTAAAATAATACATTTATGTTTATCTGAAATTTTAATCTCAATAGATACTAACTGACTTACCACAGTATTGAAGGCATTCAAATGCTCTGCCACCGAGTCTCCATCTCTCATCCTCAGGTTATACAAATTCTTTCTTAGGAATAGTTTATTTACCAGGGAATTAGACGGATACAACTTCCCCAACTTTTCCCATAAATCCTTGGTTGTAGCTTCCTCTGACACATTCAATAATACTGAATCGGAGAGACACAGTCGGATTGTGCTTTTTGCCTTTTGATCCAACTTTTTCCAATCATTTGTTGAAGTTCTTGTAGGTGCACTACCTGGATCTCTATCCACCAACAGATCTTCCATCTTGAGCTTCCACATCTAAAAACTTTTCCCATTAAACTTCTCAATATCCATCTTCGAATTGCTTGCCATTTCTTTTCACCTGAAAAATCAATGCCACATATCTCCCACTGTAATAAGGCTTATCACAGTCCTGAGCCAAACCTTTGACCATAAAGGCGTCCCCCTGAAGCCAACAAAGCTCTGATACCAAATGTAGATTTTAACCTTCTACAATATCTACTGCAAATAGATATTCAGTAAAAGAACAGAAAAGATACAATGACAAATACAAACATTACACAAAGATTTTTCCCCTGGAAACCCAAACTGGGAAAACCAACATATTCTATATTCATTCATGTGTGATAAATTGTTTACAATACAATATACATATAGGAGCCAGCGACATCCAAAACCCTAACCCAATGACCTAGATTAGTCCACAACCCTAATTCCTTAACTGGAAATAGAAAACCATCGTAAAAAACCATGTGCCAAAAAACTACCTAAA
>JZKD02S1351138.1:96784-117213 GCA_000966675.3 Picea glauca
AAGATTCTCTGCTCCGTCCTGAAGAAAGGAGATGGCTTTGCCCGCTTGAGCCTTCTCCTCGCAAGCTTCTCCTCACTCCTCAGACAGCAAATCCGGAGTGGAGAATAAGAGAACCTGAGGATGGTTTCATAAACTGGTGGAGATCCAAAAATCTTACCACAATCTTCTTTGATGGGGCCTCCAAAGGAAATCCCAGGAACGCTGGTGCTGGAGGGGTCATTTACTCTTCCGATGGGATCTTAAGAGACTGCTTCTACTGGGGTCTAGGCCAGAAGACCAACAACCAGGCGGAGATTTTCAGTCTCCTCAAAGCTTGTCTAATAGCAAGAGAAAAGGGAGTTAAAGACCTCCAAGTCTTTGGAGATTCAGAGATTCTTATAAAAAAATTAAACACGGAGGACATCTTCAACAATGCTAGTCTCAATAAAATTCTGGGCAGATTGAAAAGAGTCCTTCAAGATTTCACCTCCTACAAGTTCTACCACATACTTAGAAACCTGAATGGCGAAGCGGATCAGATGGTGAACAAAGGATGCTCTCTCATGAAAGGGCAGATATTTATCAATGACGATAACTTCTTTCAAATTCCTTGAAAAGGCTGTAACTCATAAGCTGAATATGTTGGTTGTTTTCTTTGTAAATGGGGCTGCCTAGGCAAAGACCCCTCCTATCTTTTACAAATAAATAAAATTAATATACGTTATAGTTATATATATATATATTCAATAACATGTTTTTACAATTAAGAGTGAATTTACACTAAGAAATAAATATGGCATAATGACCCACCTTAATCTATTAGTAAATGTGGAATGTTAATAACTAGGGTTCGTTGAATACTCTCTCTTTGTGGCACTATTGGCCTAAACGCCTTCTACCCAAACGACTATCCTAGCTGAATTAATGCAGTTGATGGATGAGGGGGCACGAAATCCCTCCTACAACAATGTAGTCATTAGAGGATCGAGTCACCATTAGATGGAGCCAAGGGGGTTCAAGACCTACTTTCCGACAAACTCCTCTGACTCAAGGTAATACCCAGAGATATGAACCCAATAAGGGAAAATTGGCTGATATGAATCTAAAACCTTCCCATCCAAAGGTGGATCACACTTGGGAACTAGGAAAGTTCCTCTCGTAGGCCTCGACGATACCAAGGTATGTAGTTAGATCAATGCGGGTAGAGAAGCATAACCAATATATGAAAGATCACACGTTGATCAGAAAATTTATAGGTCTCTAGCCTTTAGAATGAGATCTATTCAAACGGATAAATATCTGGTGGAATCCAAAAGGCCACGTTGATCTTTAGCTAGGTTCCAATGGTTTTTTCACAACAATCTTCCACAACCTGCAAGATCAAGACAATGTATTTGAAAATGGGACCTGTTTTTTAACTCGGTCGGCCTCTACCTAAGGTATTGGACTGATTGATTTAGTCTCGAGAAGAGGAGGATTTCACCCATGCACTTGTGCGGATCCACCTTTACTCATTGCCTCAGGAATCCCGATTGGAAGAAATTATGGAAGGAATTGGAAACACATTGGGTTTCTTTGTTAAAGCTGTGGAAGCCACCAGACAAAGACGTTATACCTTCTATGCATGAATATGTGTCTATATGAACATCTCCAAACCCCTCCTAGGATAAATATGTCTTGAGTACTAGGATGAGGAATGGCTTCAAGTGATAGATTATGAGCACATATTTTTCCGATGTTGAACATGTCACAAGCATGGACATCTCTTCATATATTTCCCACTCAACGTCCCTCTGAAATCAGAAGTCATAGATCCAGAAAAGAACAATGAAAAATTTATCTAGGTGTAAGGAAAGATAACACAAGGAGCCAAAAAACAAACCAATACTCAAGTCATTTCCCCCTATACCAGTGATTCCTTTGAAATCCTGAACCAAATCTCAAAAAATCAAGAACTGGTGGAGCTCAGTCAAAATACACATAGTGGAAAAATGAAAGAGGTGAAGCATCATATCCAAATGCCTATCCTCGAACAAATCATCTTGGATATGGGGACAAATCCTAGGATGCATGAGTGAGCCCTTGATGACGAGGGATACATGGAGATCAATCTAGATGAAAACGAAATCTTAGGGATTAACTTGGTGAGTCTCAAGGAAGCATATCACAAGCAGGATTTGCTTACCCTTCCTCCTGAACAATCAATAAAATCTCCTGAAAAATCAATAAAATCTCATAGAGTATATCTAGATTCTACAGCATGAGCCACCTATAGATATGGGGTTGGATTGGGAGTTCAAAAATACCCTCTAAAGGATTCTTGCAAATAGTCCAGGGAGGAGAAAAGGAGAGGAAGAAATCAAGTCATCAACTAATACGTGATGTAGGAAACTTCATGGTCAATTCAGGGCATATCCAACTAATCACTAAGAGTTTCCATCATCTTCCCTCCCAACCTTCCTTATGAATATTATCTCATGGAACATAAGGGGCCTTAATGGGAAGGTTAAGCAAAGGATCCTCAAAAATCATTTTCTAGAAGAAAATACAGATATATTATTTCTTCAAGAAACTACATGCACAGGCACTGAGGAAAAACTCATTTTATTGAGGTGCAATGTTAGCCTGTAAATATTAATTTGAGAGGCTTATCTATCCTTTGAACCTCAGCCACAATCATCCTTGATAATTTCTTCATGACAAGATGGTCCATATCGACAAACTACAGAGCCATTGGATCTAAAAATGAGAGATTTCTCACCAATATTTATGGGCCTCAATAAACCCTAGACAAAATCAACTTTTTGAACATACGAAGGGAATTAATATTGTGATGCAATACAAGCGATGGATTCCAAGAGGCGACTTTAATATCATTCTCCCTTTGGATGAAAAAAGAGGAGGAATTCACAAGCTTGATGGCGACAATGATGGCTTCAAAAACCTTATTACTAATCTACAACTAGTGGATCTGGAGAACATTAACAGTGATTTCACTTAGACCAATAGAAGATCAGGCTCCCAACATATTTCTTATTATCTTGATCGCTTTATAATTTCCAAGCCACTAATGCTAGAAGGCCTTCTCATGGAATCCAACATCTTGTCTTTGGCTAGCTCAGATCACTGGCATGTCCAACTTTGTCTAGATATCGTAATTTATCCCCACTGCAAACCATTCAAGTTTGAATTTTTTTGGCTTTCCCACCTCAATTTATAGGAGAATGGTCATTAGTGGTGGTAGGATGCATTCATCCCCCATGGTAATTTGATGTATCGTTTTCAGTAGAAACTAAAAAATGTTAAGCTCCATCTCAAAGAATGATTTTTTTTTGTCTTTGGAAACATCTTTCAAGACCAAAGGTAGCTAGAGCAGAGCATGAGGTAAATACAAAATATTATCATGGATCATTGGTACGTGGATTAAATGAAAGAGGAAGAGGGTCATATCAATCAATAGTTGGAAGAACGCTATGCTCAAGAGGAAACCCTTTGGAGGAAGAAGTCCAGAATTCAATGGCTCAAAGAGGGTGAGAAAAAATAATTTTGTTTTCATAGGTATATGATCCAAATAAGACACATCAATTAGATCACTAGGCTTGAGGATGAGCAGGGAAAACTGGTCTTGGACCACCCAGGTATTGAGCGAGAATTGGTTAGATACTATCAAACTCTACTCACAGATCCCAATCTTGATATATCTAAGACTATAGCTAAAATAACATGGCATATCCCCTCCTTGATCATGATAGAAAATAATACAACTCTCCTTGGATCGGTGACTTTGGAGGACGTTGATCAAGCTATCAAGGAAATTCCCACAGGAAAATATCTAGGTCCAGATGGATTCACCACCGACTTCTTTCATCATTGTTGGCATATTGTTCAAGAAGAGGTATGGAAGTTAATTGAGGAATCTCGCAACACTCTCGGTGTGCTCCCATCTTTGAATTCTACCTTTCTCAATCTAATCCTCAAAGAAGAGCGAGTCTCTCATCCAAAGAAATTATGCTTGATCGTGTTATGTGATGTCATCTACAAGATCATCACAAAGGTAGTTTCCCTTTGGCTTAAACCAATTATTCCTTTCATTATCTCTCCTGAACAATCTAGTTATGTAGAAAGTCGCCAAATCATCGATAGTGTAATCCTCGCACATGATATTATACACTCACTGAAATCCTTAAGCACCCCTGACATGCTCATCAAACTAGATCTCTTCAAGTTTTGTGATACTCTAAGCTTGGAAATATATGCACTCACTCCTACTAGCCTTTGGATTTGATGCAACATGGGTTAACTGGATAAGGTTACTCACCCCCTCAACATTCTTTTATATCATTGTCAATGGTGTTCCCTCTCACTCTTTTTCACCTACTTAAGGCATCCTCCAAGGGGACCCTCTTTCCCCCTTCCTCTTTGTTATAATGGCAGAAGGCCTCAGCTGCCTCATCAAAGCTTCCATAACTGATGGATCTCTCAAATTCCTCCCCCTGCATGGCATCCATCATCCTATCTCACATATAAATTAGTGTATGATACAATGATGATGGGCTCTCCCACAACTATGGAAGCTCGACGCATCCTTAGCATTATCAATTATTTTAGTGATGCCTCTAGAACCTCTATCAACATCCCAGTGCTTCTTCTTCAATACCTCTAATGTTTTTCAATCCCACATCACTTTCCTCCTAGGTTTTTGAAGGAGTTCCCTTCCATCCAAATATCTTGGCATACCCCTCATTGATAATACCCTTCACAATAGCTCTTGGCAGGATCTCATTTCTACCATTGAAAAATACCTCAATTCTCGGACCTTCTGTTCTCTCAATTTGGCAGGTGGATTGGTGCTTCTAAAATTTGTTTTGTAAACAATAATGATATATGTATTTTTAACATTGGAATCCCCCAAATCGGTGTTAAAAATCATAAGAAACATACAAAGGCAGTTTGTCTGGAAAGGAGCCAAGGAGAGATGAAAATGGGCACTCGTCAACTGGGTATTTCTTTGCAAGCCAAAGAAAAATGGGAGTCTAGGATTTAGAGATCCCAACCTACTCAATAAAGTAATGGGGGCCAAAATATGGTGGCGTTGGATTAAAAAATCAGGGGACCTATAAGCCAAGATGTGGAGATGCAAATACATGCCAGATATATAAGAAACACAATTGAGCAGATGGATCAAGAAAAAAACTAGGTCACTCATTTGGAATGTGGCCTGGAAAAATCGCTCCCTCATTCAGGAGCATGCTTTTTGAGAAATAAGGGGAGGCAGAGAGGCACAATTTTTGACAAACTCTTGGTAGCGATTTCCCCCAACATAACTAATGGATCATATGCTTACTCTATAGGGGAGAATAAACCAACATCCACACACCTATGTGGTGGACTATTCAAAATGTCCCACACCTCACAATGCATGGAGGGAATGGAAAGTTATGCACTCGGACTTAGTCATCCATAAGGATATTGATCTAAGACCCTGGCAAGATGAGGTGGCACTTCATAAAATATGGATTAAGTATGGACCTGATATCTTGAGATCGGGGTGCTCCTCAAAAGGGATCTTCTCCATTAAATAATCTTACAGCCCAAAATCCCAATTTCATATGTTTCCCAAAGAGGTCATATAGACTAAAATATGGCAAACTAATTTATGGCCTAAAATCATCACTTTCTTATGGTTGGTTTCCCACCAAATAATCTTGACTTGTGGTAATCTCAAAAAATGAGGCTTCATTGGACCCTCATTCTATCCCCTTTATCTCTAGTGTGAAGAAACAATGGAACATTTGCTAAACCATTGTCACTATAGTTCCTCTCTCTAGGACCAGGATTCCCTAATTATGTGCACCTATGGCATACATAGGGATAGCACCACTAAAACAATTTCTAGCGGGAGATCTTCCTCCTTTAAGAGTTTGGTACTGGATCATATTTGGCAGATTCTTTCGAGATTCCTCATGTGGCACATATGGAAGGAAATAAATTGACAAGTTTTCCACTCAGCAATGCGACAATGGGAATACATCTGGCTCAAAATCAAAGACAACATCAAGGAAATTAGTCCTACAACAACACTGGAGTGCAGACGATTTTCCCTGTGATAAAAGAGAGAATAATATTTTGCTCACCTGGGATCTTTTCCTAGCCCCATATTTGAACCCCTCTCATAATTGTCTCTCCTCTCTTTCTCATTATGAGAAGTGGAAGTGACCCCCTATTGGCTTCTGAAAAATCAACTTCGATGGAGCTTCTAAGGGAAACCACGACCCGACTGGTTTTCTACTCTCTGTTATATTTTCGATGAGCTATCCTGGGCTTGATTTCATCTTTGGTAACTCGAGATATGTTTGTCTAAACATTTCACAATCAATTACATTCCATTACATTCATGACCTTTTTCTCTTTGGATTTTCTAAGATTTTCTTTCACTCGTTTGGCCTGCAATCCTCTTTCATTGTATTCTTCTCCTCATTACCTTTCTAACAAGTTATCCTGGACCTGATTTTGACTCTTGTGGCTCAATATATGGTCGTTTGAAGTTTGTTTCTCAGTAGCCCTTGATCTTCCCGTGGGGGAATTTGAACTGTCAATCTTCAACATAAAAATCATTATACTGCATGCATGAGGTAATTCAAGACTGAATGGTTTATATAGTTTTTATCCCTCTTACTTGATTTGTGTAAGGCCTTAGAGGAGGCATAGGACCTAGTGCTCATGTTGTAATTTTGGCCAATTACCGCAGTTAAAATAGAAAAATAATAGAAATTTAATAAAATAAGAATAATAAATAATAAACAAAACATGAATAATAAATAAGAAAAGAAAAATAATAAAATGGAATAATTAGAATAATATTAAACCTAAAGTTATACCCCCAAATATATAAAAATAATACATATGTACATGTAAATCTAAAAAATAATAAAATAATAAAAAATAAATGATAATGCAAAAATGATAAATAAATATAGTCCAAAGTCTAGCAATGCAACTCCTAAAATTAAATGACTTGTCCAATGTTCATTGAACTTAGATGGTCGAGATGTATATTTCGGTAAAAACTCGTGCACTATGCTTCGATATAGCACTCTGATTGTCGGGATAACTCATGCATGTATCCTCTTTGATGGTGGGGCTAACTCATGCATGTATGCTTTCCAATATATAAGCCTTTTTGATGGGTGCATTTTTTGATATGTTATCGGGGTCCCATGGTCGGGAAGGTGAAGGAAAATTAAAATGCAATCCTGATGGTTGGTTAAATCTCGATGGGGTTGAAAAATATCAAAACAATTATACTCCCAATGAGGTTGATTTAGGCCTAAGTCCCGAGGAATGAAGGAGGTTTCCTAAAGGTAATTCTCGATGGGAATTTACCGTGAAGAATGGAGATGAATCCTGATGGGTATGAAGACCAATGAAATATTAAGTCGAAGACTGAAAACCGACCGATGGGTGAGGGGGGAAATGAAAAAATCAATTTAAAAATTAAATGAAACTAAAATTAAATTAAATAAGAAAAATAACATAGAAATATACAACCTAGGATTTAGAGGAAGAATGGAAAAAACAAAAACAAAATTAAAATGAAAGAGAAATAAACTAATATATATATGGGATACGGAAAAAAAAAATGAGAATGTGCATATAAAAACTATACATTAAGGTTTTAGGAAAAACACACCATGTAAAAATAGCTTACCCATGTAAAACTTATTTTACTCATGCAAAGCTAATTTTAAAGTAAGATTTATTTTTCTCATGTGAAAATAAATACCAAGGGTAATTTTGGGGGAAATTATGGGAAATTTGTAAAAAACATGTGAAATCAAAACCATGTGGTTTTGTTTTTTTTTGGATCGTCACACCTTGTATGAGGATCACCTACGAAACCATTAGGCTCACAGGGAAGGTGCGACTCTCGAGAAATTTTCAAGCTAGGGTTTGACATTCGCGGTCTCAATAACGACCAATATGGTCACCAAAGGGGGAGCAAATGCAACCCCCTCATACAAGAAGGTAGTGGTGGACAGAGGGAAAGGACCACGAGGCAATGGTTTCAAAGAACCTCTAACAAGTACCTCGGGATCAGGATCAGAAAAGAAGTGAGAGGGCAACCAAGAAAAAAGTGATCACGTGGGGGAAGGAGCCAGAGAAGCCTAGAACGACGTGCAAGAAATGATGAACCCTAATGGGGTAGAGGGGTGCAACCCGTGCAAACCTAAAACAATAATGATACCCAAGTTTATATTGGAAGACCCCCAAACACAACTCTTATGGGATCAGATGAAGACGCATGCACTGATCTGCAAGTTCATGGGCCTGTGGCCCATAGAAAAAATGTTGCTCAATTGGATAAAATACCATTGGAAGCCAAGTGGAGAACTAGAACTCCACCTGGGCTCGAAAGGATTCTTCACCACGATCTTTATGAACCTGGAGGACAGGGATAAAGTCTTTGAGGGGGCACCATATTTCCACACCTCAGCAGGGTTGTACATTAGTCCACGGAAGGAAAATTTCTCCCCAGAGAAAGAACCCTTTAAAAATGTCCCAGTCTGGCTAAGGCTTTAATCCTTACTGCTAGACTATTGGCTTCCATCCACCTTCAAAGCCATAGGGAATAAGCTTGGAAAATATGTCAAGACATCGGAAGCTACTCTAAAAGGCAGATATACATCCTACGCAAGGATCTGCATCGAGATGGATGTTTCGGGAGCACTCCCGGAAGCCATAAGCTTGGAGTTTAGGGATGAGGAATAGATACAAAGCATAGGCTACGAGCATATCTCGTTTCGATGCAGAATATGTCATGAACATGGACACCTACTAAGAGAATTCCCTCTTAACAAAAAACAAGAAGCGGAAAACACCAAGCTATAGTAGGATGAGGACGATTTTGTGAAGCCAAATCACAAAGGCAGAGGAAACAAGAGACAAGGCAAGGCCCCAACAGGCAGCAACCCGGAAGCCAGGATTAGAACAGAAGGAAGGGGAAGGCCCAACCAAGGGGAAGAAGGAGTGACAAAAAAGATGAAAGATAAGGATGCAAGGGAACAAGCAACTCAGGAAAACACAGAAACTCCAAGCAACAAAGGCAAACATGGAGGTAGCGCAAGTCTCAGGGAAGGAGGAAACGAAGATTCCAACACCCCAATGTAGGAAGAAGACGAAGATTCAGAGATGAATCCAAGTGAGGTAGGAACAGAGGACCCTAATATCAAAGATATTGTGGAAAGGGAAGGAATAGATATACTGAATATACTGGAGAAATGGAAAAGGCAGGGAGCATACAATGTTCTAGCAGAGCAACTCGATTGCATTCAATATCTCTTCCTCCTAAGGGAGGAAGAAAAATCCATAGGGATCAAGTGCATGCATGGTGAGATAGGACACCTGGGAATCAAAACAGGCGATGGACAACCACAACACTCACCCAAGCAAGCAAGGCGAAAGAAAGGTATAAAATCAAATAGCGTAGCCCTACAAGAACTAGGATCCTTGCTGATAAATTCAGGTAAGATTAAAAATATCTTCCCCAAATACCCCCCCACATGTTTAAATGAAGATCATAACATGGAATATAAGAGGCCTAAATATCCTAAGAAAGCAAAGAATCCTTAAAAATAGATTGAATAAGGAACAACCTGACCTATATTTCATTCAAGAGACAAAATGCACTTTAGATAGAATGGAAACAATCAGTAAAAAACACTGGAGGAAGTACAAGATGTTGGTTTTCGAAAGCCAAGAGACGGCGGGAGGTATCCTCACCTTGTGGAACCTACAATCGTTGAACCTACTTGCAGCAGAAGCCACGAGAAACACACTTTCTGTTAATATGAAAATTATAGGGAACATAGAGAAAATTCTATGCACTAATGTGTATGGCCCCCAGGTGATGGAGGAAAATAGGATATTTCTCCTTGATCTAGAGAATCTAAAGGAGTGTACCTGCAACCTCCATTGGATACTTTCAGGGGATTTCAACATCATCACTACACTCGCAGGGAAAAAAGGGGGCACCAGGAGATTGGACAAAGATGCATAATATTTATCAGCATTCATTGACACAATGAAGCTCGTGGACATCAAGACCAACAATGGTCAATTCACCTAGAACAACAAACGACTAGGTCACCACCAAATAGCTACAAGGCTAGACAAATTCTTGGTGTCATAATCAATCATGTTGTAGGGACTAACTTTGGACTGCAACATCCTCCCATGGGGGGGATCAGATCACTGGCCAGTTCAACTGGAAGCAAATTTTCAAACCACACTAAAGAACAAACCATTTAGATTTGAGAATTTCTGGATTGACCATCCCACCTTCAAGGAGAACATCAACCAATGGTGGTGGGAGGAACTTCTATACCAAGGGATAAGGATGTTCAAACTTTATAAAAAACTCAAATACATCAAACAAAAACTCAAGGAGTGGAGCAAGGAAGTCTTTGGAAATATAAACCAGGGGAAAAAGAGAATCGAGGACAAAATGAGGAAACTACAGTAATAGTGCATCAAAGAGGGATACATGGAGGATCGAAAAAAATAAGAGATCCATTTGACCCAGGCACGGGAAGCAAGATGCCTGTAGGAAGAAACCTCGTGGAGTCAAAAGTCTAGAATAAGGTGGCTAAAGGAAGGGGAGAGGAATACCAAGTTTTCTCATAGAAAAACTATTGCAAGAAGATCCCACAACAAAATATTGAAGATTAGGGATCAATATGGGATCGAAAGAGAATCCCACCAGGAAATTGAGAATACACTAGTCAACCACTTCCATGGGATAGCCCAGTAACCAAACCAAGATATATCAAAGTCCATACAAAGAATAATTCATCACATCCACATGTTGGTCATAGAGGAGCAAAATGTTGGCTTAAGCAAACCCATTGCCAAGGAAGAAATTGACCAAGTGGTTCAGGAGATGCCCAATGGAAAGGCCCCAGGGTCGGATGGTTTCATGGTGAAATTATTCAAAGCCTACTGGGAAGTGGTTCAACATGATATTCACGGGGTGGTGGAGGACTCCAGGAGATCGACATCCATCCTGAAATCTTTAAATGCCACAATGATCACTCTAATCCTGAAATAAAATGAATCTAGAACCCCAGATTGCTACAGGCCTATAGCTTTATTCAATGTAGTTTACAAGATAATATCCAAAGTCATAGCCAATAGACTGAAGCCACTACTTCCCACACTAATTTCACAGGAACAGACAAGTTTTGTGGAAGGCAGACAAATCCTGGACAATATCATCCAAGCCCATGAGATCATTCACACGTTGAAAATCCAAAGGAGAGGGGGGATGATAATTCAACTTGATCTGGTGAAGGCTTAGGACAAAATAAGCTGGCACTACATGGCTAAGACTCTGGAATATTTTGGGTTCGACCAGCATTGGATCAACTGGATAGTCACTCTAGTCTCAATGACAAGCTACTCACTACTAATAAATGGAGCCCCAGCCAAACCTTTCTGTCCATCCAAAGGCATAAGACAAGGGGACCCATTGTCCCCCTTCCTGTTCATTCTAATTATGGAAGGGATAAGTAGAAGTATAAAACACGCAACTGTAGCTAGGGAAATAAAAGGTATCAAACCTTATGAAAACTGCCCAACCTCCACACACCAACAGTTCGTTGATGATACCCTACTCCATGGCACACCCATTGTAAAGGAAGCAAAGTATTTTAAAAGAATATTAGAATACTTCGGGGAAGCCTTGGGGGTGGAAATAAACCACTTCAAATTGATGATATCTTTCTTCAACACTAATCCAACAATTCAGTGCAACCTAGACAACATTCCGAGGTTTGAACACAAAATGCTCCCAACGAAATACTTGGGAATCCCCCTGACGGACAGAGCCTGCACCAAGGCCATGTGGGAAGGAGTTATCAGCAAACTATAGGAGAGGGTAAAAAATTGGACATATAGAGCCCTAAACCTGGTTGGAAGGCTTATCCTTACCAAAACGGTTCTTCAAGCAATCCCAATGTATATGATGTCAGTGTTCCCAGCCCCCAAAGGAATTCTACAAAAGATAAGAGCCATCCAGAGAGACTTCATATGGCGTGACACAGAACATAAAAATAATTTGTTCTTGGTGGCCTGGGATAAGGTATGCAGACCAAAAAGCAAAGGCGGCCTGGGGTTACAAGACCCACAGGTAACCAACGAATCCTACAGGGAAAAGCTCTGGTGGAGATGGGTAAAAGACAAATCGGTACCATGGAAAAACCTATGGAAGACCAAGTATGCCCTGAACATAAGTGACCAAGAGAGAATTTGGTTCATGTGCACAAGGGAGGGATCATCCATCTGGAATCTTTCCTGGCGCAACAAGCACTAGATCCAGAAACACAGCTTCTGGGAAGTCATAAATGGTAGAACAACAAGGTTTTGGGAGGATGCATGGAAATAGGAACCCAGAATGGAAAATCTAGATAGAGAGGACATTCAATAGGAAATGATTGGGCAAGGCAAAACAAAAATCCACCATTATTGGAAGTAAAGGGAAGGCAACACCAGGTGGCGGATCTGGGACAAACTTAAGCCACAAAATAGAGCCCGAATTGAAACAATCATGAAAGAGGGGGAGAAGGAATTGGGAAAAAGGAAAATTGGGGTATCAGAAGAAGAGGACCAATTAAGGTGGGGTAGGAAAAATGGGGGTGAATTCAACTTAAAAGAAGCAGGGTATTACATCGCGGGTCAGGACCAAGAAAATTCGGAGCAACTGTGGGAAAAAATTTGGAAAAGCCCCCAATGGCCAAAAATCAAAATGTTCAAATGGCTTGTTCTACACAACTGAATTCTAACTTCGGAGAACCCCATGAAAAGGGGTTTCATAGGGCCCTCTCATTTCCATATTTGTCTAGACAAGGAGGAAACAACTAACAACCTCCTTGATGAATGCAATTATACAACAAAGATTTGGGATTGGGTGACAGGCATCTTCTGACAATCCAATAGGATTTGCGGGAACATCAGTGTAACCATCAACAATTGGAATGAGGGTTACATTTAAAATGAAATGGTGAACCTCTGCTGGACTCTAAGGTTGGGGATGATCATCTAGGAAATGTGGAAAGAACGTAACAGGCGCATCTTCAAGAATGAAATCATATCGACAGAGAGGATAAAGGAGACAATAGTCTCTCAAATAAGAGAAACGGTGCAAAGTCTCAACTGCAATATGGAGAAAGCGCAAGTCACAGAACAAGAATCCTAGATCCTAGACATTTTCCAACTAAAAAATTGGCGCAACAACCTAAATGGAGGGCGCAACCCACAACTCCAGATAGGGTCTCGCAACTAGACTCCCCCTCCATTAGGGTTCCTCAAACTGAAATTTGACGGGGAGGAAAAAGGAAATATAGGAGTGGTAGGGGTAGGTGATGTGATTAGAGACAGTGGCAACAACATCATTCAATTATACATTGGGAGCATGGGAAACTCAACCAACAACGCGGTGGAATTTTGAGCCCTGGAACTTGGCCTCAAAATCCTAAGGCACGAAAGGATGAAAAACATCATTGTGGAATGTGACTCTGCCCTGGTTATCAACACAGCAAAAAGAATCCAAAATGGCACTGGAGTGGGAAACGTTCAACGTCACTGGTGCCTTGCACACTCCCTACAAAAAATCCAGGAACATCTGAGAACTATGAACACAGTGGAGTTGTGTTGGGTGTGCAGGTCAGCGAATGCGCTAAAGAATAGGCTCGCCAACAAGGGGGTTGGCAAGGAAGGCCTATAACTAGATGACACCTGGATCAGCATTCTGGATGGTAAACGCAGAGTAGGATGGCGTGTCTAAAGAAAATTCAGAGGAAAAGGAATCCCCCTGGGAATGAAGTATCGAAAATTTTGAGGAGGAAAACAAGAATGGCACGAGCCGCGAAAGATGTGAAGGGCACCTTCCAAACTCGGGTTGCGCCGAAGGGGAAGGAAACCATCACCCGATGGGAGAAAGAATTAAATAACAAGTGCAAAGGTAAAGCATGAGATGCATCAGTACATGAAGCGGACTGGGTAACTGATCCGAGGGCCACACAACCTAGGGAAACCCTCTTCCACAAAATGGTGGAGATGGTGTGGATAACTAAGATGATGATCGAAAAATCAATTTCATAGAGTGAAGAAGCCACGCAGGAAGAGAACAAGGAAAACAAGACAATGTTGGACGAGATCCTGCGTCGCCTTAGTAGTCTGGAAACTATCACCAAACCATTATTAGAGGTAGAGAAGGACTAGAAAATCAAGATGGAGCGTTTGGCTTCCTAGTTCCACCTCTACCTACATTATGTACATCACATGGACATCACGCCCACCTATGGACATGGTGCACCAACTCAAATCAGGAAGAATATCACGACCTCACAGAAGGAAGATAACAAGAGCTAGGCATATGGTGGGAAGGAGCACCCCCAGGTGCATAAACACTTCATTGTTCTGGATTAATGAATTGGAAGTCTATAGGAATTCATGCCATGCCTAGTTAGGTTAGTGCAGATATATTTCTCACTCTGGTTTAGGAGGATGTTTTTAGTCTCTTCCTTTATATATATGCTCTTTTCTCCAACTGAACTTGGAAGGTTTGGTTTGGTTTCCCTTGGTGGCAGACCAGAACCATCCCTTGCTAATTACAACTTGTGCAACTAGGGACCCCCTATCCTGGTTTCCTTCTAGGAAAACCAGGAGGCACACCTTTTTTATCATATTATCTTCAGTAATATAGATCCATACACTCACTTACAAAAAAAAAAAACATGTGGTTTTGCAAAACCATGGGCAAATTGAAAATAAAAATAAGTAAATACATCAAAATGAATAAATAAATAAAAATAAAAAAGAAATAATTAAAATTAGGCCAAGATACACATGAGTCAGGGTTCCATGCCATTCAAGGTTCCACACTTAGGGATAAAAAATAGGATTAAGGTCTACCATGTAGATTTCAAGCAACTGGGTGTCGAGTCGAGTAGGTATGTCATATGGATATCACGAAGCTCAAATTCAAATACAAAAAATGGAAAGTGACCAAGGGATAAAAAGACGACACGTCATGTGACACATTAACGTCATCAAGAGTGACTCATATGATAAAAGGAGATCAATGCTAGCTAGGAACATACATGATAATATTGGAGGGAATACATGATAATATTGCAAGGAGAGGGAAAACGATTGGATTAGGGAATAGGTTCCCAAATCACAACATAATTCATGAAATTGATTACGACAAATAGTGAGCAATCATTGGGTGACAATATGTCAAGGTCCCACGTCCAATAATCTCGATAGGGCTTTGGGCCTGGGTTTTCGATGAGAGGGGAGGTTGAAAGAACCCGGTAGAGATTAATTCTAAGAAGCTCACGCCCTTTGGACCTTGGGAATATCACTAGGGACTTCATTTTTCTATCTAGATGAGACAAAATCGATGAGGGGATACCAATAGGATTTCATCCTTTGGCCTTCAGACCAGTCTTAAGACAATTCACACTCAACAATTTGTTGGTTGTGGAGCTTGATTATCTTCCTGATTCATAGGTATTATTTTAGTCATGTTTGGATCCCATTTCTTGACGGGGGGTGGGAGGGAATTCCCCCCCCCCCTGACATATAGAGCTAAGGTATAGTGACACTTTATGGAGCCCCCTCCCCCTCGAAGAGGGTTCGAGGGCAGTGCCCCCGAAGTTAATTTTTTGGGAAATTTTCTTTGTAAAATATTGTAATTTCGTAGTCAATCTAGACCGTTCATTATAAGGTCGTAGATCTGATGATAGAAGTTATGTTAGGGTTTTTTTCCTTAGAATGAAACCCTCTTTTATGATAAATTGTATTGTCGTTGTGTGAGAGAGTGAATATTGTATTCTAAGAGAGGAGACTGTGAGAAAAATAAGAAGAAGTTACAATGGGAGTGTTGTAGGATGTATCCCTTCATTTGTTGGATAATAAAAAGGAAGGACTTGACAATTTCTTCGGTGGATGTATTCCACATTGGGTGAACCACATATATCTATGTCTTTATTGTATTGTGTATCTTCTGTGTTTTATTTTCGCATCTTTTTTATTTTATTTCTCTGCGATCCTATTTTTCTAACACACTCTGAATGGGGATTCCTGATAGAGTAAATCCAATGATCTCACAAGACAAGACTACGGGAAAGGTGGATCTGATAGCCTTGCGAGCTTCAGATCTCGGGGCAATTGTAAGCAAACGTGAATCTATTTTCTAATGAGTGAGACCCTGGTAAGGGTCAAGATTCCGGCCTCATCAATGCAATGGTGATAAAAAACAAATCTGACTAAGGTTTGGGAAAGACACGGCTTAGTTCATAATGTTGATTGTTGGCTTCAAATGATAGACAAGATTCACATAGAGATAAATAAAGGAAATAGGAAGAATATCAAGGGATTCCCCACATGAATTTCAAGGCTAGAGTGGTCATGTCAAGGAAGTGACCCTGCGAACATGCTCCTGCAAACACATAAAATATGAGATCAATTATGCGAGTAACAAGACACTTGTCATTATACCATAAACATTATATTCTCTACCTTCAACAAACTTATGGATAAGTGTCGAGTTTGTTAAAAGATAATCATCCATGATTTTGGATGTTGTAGATAAGTGTCTTGAACGTTGCATGTACCAAGTCTCAAATTCATAGAAATGATTAATGATCTTGTGATTCACACTAAGAGTTTGAAACTGAAGAGTATGATCAACATATGAGAGCATAAAGATGAAAGAATTAGGCACAACATGCAAGAAAGAGGATGCAAAATTTAAGTTATCCATTCAAAAAATCCTCAAAAACAAACTCATTCAAGACAATCATTAATCAAGATCAAACCTCCAACTCCTTCAAGTTAGATAAATATTTAACATTAGGCTCAAGTAGTCGAGGGGGTTTGTTGTGGCCTCAAAAAAATGGCGACACACTGGAAGAACCATTTATCTATGTTAGTAGAATTCAAGGGCCTTTACTTCAAATTTGAATGTTAGGATAATCTCAACAAACTTCAGACAATTTTCCAATAACCGTGGGTACCAAAATGACTCCAAGTTTCTAAAAGATATAAACCAATATTTCAAGTACTTGTTATCTAAAATACCCTTTTCAAAGAGCCAATTAGTGAGGTAAATTCTTTTACTGGCTACACACTTCAAATTGGCTTTGGTTCAACCATGGTTTTACACTTTTTATAACAAACAAACATCTACATACGTGTGTTCCTCATCTGTCTTTTCCTAGCATTGCTATGCTACCAGCGAACATCCATAGCCCTGATGAAATTTTCTCTTTACCATACAAGCATGACCACGCTTCCAACAAATATCCATAGCCCCCACGGGTTTACTTGTACTTCCCACACTATTAATAGTGCTTTCAACTTCCTTTTTATTTCAAAATATGCTCACCCTTTTAGATTTTATATGTAGATATGCATATGCATACAGGGTGTGAAGAAAGCGGGGTGATATAAGAGTTGCTTTGATTTACTGAGTAGATGTTATGCATTTTAGTTTAACCCACAAGTCTCCCCAAAAGCCATCATAGTATTTTCCATATTAGTAATATGAAGTGGATGGAGCTCAAAGAAAAGGGGAGATAAACACTTTCTTATACTTCTGTATTATCATGGTATACTCAAATAAGCACATGTGTTCCACCACAACTATCAATCCATACCCATAGCTAAGAACTTTATGAATGTTCATTCAAATAGAGCATCCCATGTGTCTCATGACTTGTAAAAATTTCTTTAGTATGTGACAAGAATTGGACCAACCCCTCACTCAAACTTAAATATTAATCCTCAAGGAAAACAAAGAAGTCAAATTAGCTCAGGGAACATACCAACATTCAAATTAAGATATGGAAGCAATATTTACAAGAAGAAAACAAATGCTAGAACTAAAGATAAAACATGAAATAAAAACTAAACTAAGAGAAGCCAGAAACTGAAAATGTTCATCATCAAAATAAAATGAAACCAATTGAAAAATAAGAAGAGAACCTAGTAGAAAGGAATAAATCTATGGAAACACCAGAGTATGAGTGATTTGCACAAAGGTATCATTATTTCAGCTCCAAGAATTGGAAAAATGGAAGAATATTTATTAAGTAAACTTTTCACATAAGCTAAGACCCATCAATCAAGATTTTCAGGACTAAGACATAACATGGAAAGAAAAATCAACAATACTATGATGAGCAATGATCAAGAAAATCGATATCCAATCAAGATTTGGTTCCAACAAATTTGATATTTTTTAGTGACAAAAACTCAAATTGTTGAAATGCCCAAAAAGTTTCACTAAGATATTCAATGCCACTTTGATTATTGATCAAGATCACCCAATGATTGTATCATTCATCCCTGATGGTATAAGAATATGAATCCAGTGCCATGGTTGAAAATTTAAGTAAATAAGGAAGTAAAACTATGTGCACATTAAAATAAATAAAGTGACAACACTAAACTAAGAGAAAAATTAGAAGCACATTGTGTTAGTCATTACGAGAAGAATCAATATTGAAAGTTAGGCTTGTAATCCCAACAAAATAATATAAATCATGATGGACATCCTTGGAGCAACATTTTGGTGAAGACTCAGAAGTAACCAAGAATAAGAATTAGGCAAGATAAGTCAACCATACAAAATAAATCCCAATAGAAATATTTTCGGGGTAGAAATCTGAAATGAAAAACAAGCAAGATTATGAAAATTGATAATCTAGTGGAAAAAGTCACAACACGATCCTCTAATCCAACTATCACATATAATTGATCTTTCATTTAGTGAAATAAGAAAAATGTTTCGGGGAGCTAACAAAATGGGTTAATGGAGAAGTTTAGTCAAAACATATTTTCAAAAATTTAATTACATGAAACATTCCACAAACCCATACACTCTCAATATTTCTTAACATGAGCAAGTCCTTTGCACACTTGCAAATAATAAACTTTTCAACAATACAAATTTCATTTGATATTTATCACGAAAGCATCAATTTATCTTTTCCATCAGAGATCATTATTAATCCCAAATATTCAAGTGATCCAATCTTATGAGGCAAAGAGGAGATATTGCAGTTATGGAGGTCATCAGAATAATCATGATAGAAAATGATTCCCGGTATCAACTAGATCGGAAACCAACATGGGAAAACATGAATGAGACTATATTTTTAATCAATTGTTGATTTGGTGAAATTTCGATTGATTAAAAAATGTTGCCAAGGAACATGAGCAACCAAGTTTAGATTAACACTTACCTAAGTTGTTTTTACTTCAAGAGAAAATCTTGAGCTATTGGTTGCACAAACCATTTCATAACCCGCATAACAAAAGAGAATGGTATGGTTGACTATTAGACAGTTTGAGAAAAACTCTTCCTCTAAATTACTAACTTGTTATAATGAAATTAGACTACAAAAGAAAAATAAAAAACAATATTAAAACTAATCCTAAGAAAAGCTTGCTAAGTTAATCTAAACTTAAACTATATTGACTGTCATAAAACTCATGTAAAATCATAACGCCAATGTAATCATTCAAGTGTTCGTCTTTCATTGATTTAACCAAATCTCACAACCTTCTTTCTGAGAAATAAACAATATGTGTTTTCCCACAATATTCCCTTTGACATGAGACTTAGTGTCGTTGATGGTTGTAAGATTTGAATCCCTGGACACAATGTCTTGTTCTTGCAATCATAATCAATCAATTTAAACAAATGGAACCATAAAACTTTAATTCCATCCATCTCCTAAATATATGTGTCCATCATCAATCTCTTCTCGTGCTTACAAGATAAAATTAAATAATATGATTCAAAAGTCACCATCATTGCACACCAGGGTATTCATTTCCTCTTGTCATTAATGATAATAATGTGAAATACCCATACGAGTATCTTCAACCTTGTAACAAGCAAGAGGAAATCACAATGTAAATGGGAGAAATTAAGACACTCTAGAAAGGTTCAAGAAATCACGTATCAAAACCTAGATGGATCGACTTCGCCATCATAAATGAAATACATAATTAGAAATCATAAATGAATCAAATGACCAAAGCCTGATTTCTACTAAGTTGAAGTTTGACATGATGGGAAAATCCATGAAATTGATATCATAAAGTCCCAAGAGTGTTCCATGCTGAGAAACTTATGAATTTCACTTCCTTAAGATTAAATATCACATAGAATATTGAGAAAATGAAATGTTGATGTTAAGAACCAAACATCAATATAGCATAGAAAAACCTCAGGAAAAGTACTCAACGCCTTGAAAAAAGTTGTTGCTCCTTTAGTAGTTGTAGCACCTTGTCAACATGTTGCACATGATCCTCCCAATACTTTCTATAGATTAGTATATCATCAAAAAATACTAACACAAATTTTCAAAGGA
>JZKD02S1351138.1:121856-138460 GCA_000966675.3 Picea glauca
TAAAGAAAGAAAGTTCAGGGGGGTCCGATATGCCCTATTGACCATAGATATGAGCGCCCGATTATCTGCCACTGAGATTAGCATGCCCTTTAATATAAAGCACCAAACTGTCGTGTCAACGCCCTTTACCCTTTCTTCATTTTTTCACCAATCGTATATTTGTTTTGGCAAGTGACCATCGACGGTCGATGTGGATTTGTGATATTCCCTGTCGATCCAAGCTCTGTGTGCATATCAACGGTCTTGATATGATTTGATTGTTGACTAATCCTCCAATGATTGTTGATCTGATCTTGATCTTATCTGTTCATGCCATCTCTTATGAGCTTTGATCATCATTCTCTCACCCTCTTGAGCTTTTATCTCAGCGTATCGTCATACTGTAACTTCTCCATCTCTTCTGAGCTTTGATATTCATTCACTAACTCTCTTGAGATTCAATCTCATATTATCCTCACATCAATGATATCGATTGTTGACATCAATGACAATATATTAGTGACACTATATTCAACAATCTCTCCCTTTGTCATTGATGGAAACATTCAAACTTCATACTGAATCTCCCCCTGAGATGTTGCATCTCTCCTTTGAATTTATTCTCCCCCTTTGACATCAATGGTAAATGGTTTCTTCCCTTATGGTAAAGCTCTGTTTGTTTGTATACTTCTGACCATAATTTGAAACAGATAGCTCCTCCTGCAATCATACTTTTCATGTCATACTGAATGACTCCTTCTGACTTTGATTTCTATCTCCCCCTGATTTGGTGCCAATTGATGCATTATTTTATATATATATATATATATATTTTGAGAGATTTAGGTTGGAAGAAGGATTACTCCCAATTTTAGCCTGAGATATTTAAATACATCTTTGCTTAAGGGTTTTGTGAAAATATTTGCCACATGTTCTTGTGTTGGAACATATTCCAATTTAATGTTCTTATTTTCAGCTTGATCTCTTAGATAGTGGTATTTTATGGGAATGTGTTTTAATTTGGAGTGTTGAACAAGGTTCTTGGAGAGACTTATCGCTCTTGTATTATCACAGTGGATAGTAGTAGGTTCTTCAAATACTATTTTGATGTCATGTAAGGTTTGTTTCATCCACTCCACTTGTGTGCAACATTTTGTTGTTGCAATATACTCATCTTTAGTTCTAGAAAATGAAATTGAGGATTGTTTCTTTCTTATCCAAGCTACCAATGATTCTCCCAAAGAATTCTCCTCCACTTGTAATTTTCCTGTCATCTACACTACCTGCCCAATCTGCATCTGAATAGGATTTTAAAGTGAATGAATCATTGTTAGGGTACCACAAACCAAGATCTATGGTTCCTTTCAAATACCTAAAGTTTCTTTTTACAGCTTGAACATGGCTCTCCTTTGGTGTTGCTTGGAATCTAGCCACCATCCCAACTTCTTGCTTGACATCAGGTCTGGAAGTTGTTACATAGAGTAAACTCCCAATCATTGATCTATAGTATTTTTTATCTACATCATTGGACTCATCTTCCTTTCTTAGTTTGCATCCAACTGTCATAGGTGTACTAACATGTTTGCAATCCTGTAACTGGAATTTTTTAAGCTTATCCTTAACATACTTAGACTGATGTATAAAGACTCCTCTTCTGGACTGTATTATTTGTAGTCCTAAAAAGAAATTCAGTTCACCAAGCAAAGACATTTCAAATTATTTATTCATCCTCCTAATAAAGTCCTTACTCATTTTTTCATCATCACTTCCAAATATAATATCATCAACATATACTTCCACAATAATCATGTTATTACCAACAATTTTACAATAAAGATTGTTGTATGTTGGTCCTCTTTTGAGACCTTGTTTTTGTAAATAAGAATCTATCCTTGCATACCATGCTCTAGGTGCTTGTTTTATCCCATAGAGTGATTTACTTAATTTACATACATAGTCTCCTTTGTGTGATTTGAATCCTTCCGGTTGCTCGATATAGACTTCTTCTTCTAAGTTTCCATTGAGAAATGTTGACTTGACATCCATTTGGTACACTTTAAATTTTCTGTAGCTGGAGAAAGCTAAGAACATCCTAATTGCCTCTAATCTGGCCACAAGTGCAAAGGTTTCTTCATAGTCTACTCATTCAACCTGATCATACCCTTTACATACTAATCTAGCTTTGTTCTTGATTACTTTCCCATTCTCATTAATTTTATTTTTATACACCCATTTAGTTCCAATGATGTTTTTATTTTTTGGTCTTGGAACTAGTTCCCAAGTTTTATTTTTTTCAATTTGGTCCAATTCTTCATTCATATCATTAACCCAGTTCTCATATTTACATGCCTATTTGATTGAGCTGGGATCAATTTGTGACAAAAGTGTTATTTCTGTTTGATACAACAATTGTATTCTTCTGTGCACTCCATCACTCTTGTTTAGAATAATCAATTCTTCAAGATGATTCTTTTGAGTCATTCTTGAATGTGTTTTTGTGTCTCTTCTTGGGGATTCTTCTCTTATCTCTTATTCTTGAATATCTTATTTGTCTTCAATAGTATCCATATCATCCTCTTCCATTTCTTCTTTATTCTCTTCTACTTCTTTTGCTTGTGTACCAACTGACTCATCGTCATCTTCATATTCACTGTCAAGTATAGTTTCTTGATTTTTGATCTTTATCATGTTTAGATCATCCACCTTAACATATGCACTCTCAACAATCTTGTGTAGTCTAATACTGTAGCATATGTATGCTTTCTTGTTAGAATAATATCCAATAAAAATACCTTCATCAGATATGGCATCGAATTTTCCGAGATTCTCATCAAGCCTTTTGATGTAGCACTTACTTCCAAAGACTCTGAAGTATTTTACTAATGGAGCTCTTCCAAAACATAGTTCATAAGGAGTCTTATTACTATTAATCTTGAGCTGACCTTTGTTCAATATGTATAATGGTGTGCTTACAGCTTCCCTCCAGTATCCATAGGACAATTTTGCATCATTAAGCATAGTCCTTGTAGCCTCCTGAACTGTTTGATTCCTTCTTTCAGCAATCCCATTTTGTTGAGGTGTTATTGCAGCAGAGAATTTTCTTTTTATTCCATGCGTTTCACAGAAGAGATCAAACTCTTTTGAAGTGAATTCACCATCATTTTCTGATCTAAGGCATTTAATTTTTATCTCATTTTCATTCTCAACAAGGGTTTTAAAGGCTTTGAATTTGTTAAGTGCTTCTGATTTTTCTTTGAGAAAACATATCCAACCCATTCTAGTAAAATCATCAATGAACAACATAAAGTAGGACTCTCCTTTCAATCTCTTGGTCCTTGTAGGTCCACAAAGGTCAGTGTGAACAAGCTCTAAAGTTTTTGAGGTTGAGTATTCTTTTTCTTTGAACCTTATTCTAGTTTTCTTTCCTAGTTGACAGTGTCTACACATAGCATTTGATGGATTTATGATCTTTGACAAGTTTATTACTGCACCAAGATTGCTTACTTTCACTAGATTGTCAAAGTTAATATTTCTCAACCTTATATGTCATAGCCAACTTTCATCTATTAGATTCATATGACATTCCTCATTCAATTTTTCATCTAGTATATACACATTTTTGGGAGTTCTAGGAGCAGTACCAACCAATTTTCATGTGTCTTCTCTCCTAATCTCACATTTCTGGGAATCAAATATGCAAAAGTGCCCCTGATCATAGGTTTGGATGACACTTAATAGGCTAGGTTTCAGTTTTTCAACAACCAACACATTCTTGGCTTTGTCTTTTCCCAAGCTCACAATGTCTTTCCCAAGTATGTTACTTGAAGAATTGTCACCAAATGTAACTTTACCCTTTTGTTTTTTAAGTTCAGAAACTTGACCTCATTTCTTGTCATATGTTTTGAGCACCCACTGTCAACATACCAAAAATCTTCTTTATCTTAGTCTTTTAAGGCAATAAGACATTCCTTCTTTGATATTTTTTCTTTCCAAATCTTCTTTTTCTCTCTAATAAATCTTGGTTGTTCTGAGACTTCCATTAATCTACAATTACTGGACTTATGTCCATGGTTATGACATCTAAAGCATTCTAGGTACCCTTTTTGTAGAGGTGCAAAAGAGTTATAGTTTCTACTTTTGACTTGATTTACTACTTGGTTATCTTTACGATTATAATTCTTAACCCTCAAACTTTTCCTTCTATATGCTTTACAATTCATAGCTTTGTGTCTGAAATTAGAGCATGAAAAGAAATAACCAAAGAAAATGTGAGGATACCTGTTTTGATAAAATTTCTTTGGTATTGTCTCATTTTCTTTCTTGATGGTTGGAAGTGATCCTATGGAATTCTGATCATTACTTGTTGTTTCTTCATTTTTCTTCTTGAATGTACTGAGGAGAGTATCTGCATAAGATTTTAAGTTGACTCGTCTTTCTTCTTGAAAATATCCTATTCCATTTTTATCACCTAAATCCTTTTGTGTGGTAATAATCTCATCTAATATTTAAGAGCTATTTTCATATTTTGTTTGAATGAGTTTTGCATCAAGTTCTTTTCTTAAGTGAACTATTTCTACCTCCATTCTTTCACAGGTTATTTGTTTTTCTTTAAGAGACTTTTCCAGACTTTCTTCGATCCTATTTGCTTCTAGGATTTTTTTTTTCAGGTTGGTCATGAGTTTCTCCATCTCTTTTCTTTATGTTCATGTTTTTCATTTTTTTCAAATACAAAACTTTTTAGTTGTCTATATCTAGTTATGTATTTTCTTAATTCATTCAAGGCACTGGGGAGTTCTTCTTCCATATTAACTTCTTCTTCATCTTCTGACTCTTTCTCATGTTTAATTTCCTCTATCTCATTAGACTCTTCAATACCTATAAAAAAGACTTCATCATCGTTAGATTCATCACTGTCACTAGACTCTAATGAACTGTTGTTTTCTTCTTTTGAGTAGAAATTATTTTTCCCTTTGTAAATTTTTTTCTTGTAGTTGGTTTTTTCCTTCTTCTTGTATTGTGTAGTTTTTTTTTCTTCATCTTCAGGGTCCTCCTAGAGATAGATACACTTGGATGAAAATGGCCAACCTTACGACAGTTAAAACATTTGAAAGGGACCTTGCCTTTGTACTTCCCTGCTCCTTTCTGAATTTTTCTAATAAAATTAGCTTCTTCCACATCATATTCTTCATGATGGATGGATTGAGGTTTTTGCTTCTGACTTTTTGTTTTCTTGAGCACCTTGAAGGCTGCCTCTCCTTATGGGAGGTTCTCATTACCTAATATTAACTCATAGGCTGTGAGGATTCCATACAATTCATCCATGGTGAGTTTATCTAGATTTCTCGATCTTCAAGAGAGGACACTTTAGGATTGTATAGAATAGGTAGTGTTCTTAGTACTTTTTCAACTAGCTCATTGTTTGACACTTCTACTCCCAATACTCTGATTGCATTCTCAATATTATCAATTATTTCAAAGTAATTTGAGATATTCTCTTCAGCCTTCATTTTCAGACCTTCATATTGTACTCTGAGAGTCTGGAGTTTGGCCCTCTTTACCTTGGAATCTTCTGCATATATGGTTTCCAATTTATCCCAGAGTTGTTTTGCATTATTACAGTTTAGTACCTTAGCAAGGATTTCTTACTCAGTCCAGCTTGTAGTGTGTTTAAAGCCTTTGCATGTTCCCAAAAACATTTCTTGTCTTCTGCTTCTATGGGAGTGGTTTTTGGAACATCATATCCCTTTTCCACTAATGTCCATACTTCCAGTCCAATGGACATCAAATAGCTTTTCATTCTAACACTCTAGAAGACATAGTCTTCACCATTAAATAGGGGGATTTTTTATGACATCTTCAACTATTGATCCATTCTAATGTATATTCCTCTTCAAGTGTTTAAACCTTTTTTGAAGAGACCCGCTCTGATACCAATTGAAGGATCAGATCCTGACACTGAGAGGGAGGGGTGAATCAGTGACACAATTATTATATCAATTTTTCTTTTATTAATGCAAATAGAATTTTAACATAGTATTTTATCGTGGAACCCAAATGGGAAAACTACAAACTCTTTTCTATTAACTGCAAAATTTTGTTTTACATGTTACATAGAAGGAAGATATTTTTCATTTTCGATCAACACCAACTGATCAAGATGCACCCACACCCTTGTTCACCAGCACCAACTGGTAGGAGGATATTACCCCTGTTTAGTCAGCTACAACTGACAACGAAGCACCAACTCCCTCTACAAGCACCAACCTGCCCTTGCACCACCCAGCCACCCTTATTTTCTGAATCTGGGGAAACTTTTGTAACCAGTCTTTACTGCATATTTTTTTTCCTTCTCTGATTAATTTATCTTCTGATTCGGACTATAGAGACACATTATTCTCAACACTCTTCCTCGTTTATATAATCTTCAAAAGGGTGTGAGAGTGATACACTGTGTCCCTTTGATTGGAACCATCACACCTCTTCATTTAACTTAAACCATAATCATTGTTTTATGATTTTTACCGTTAAGGATTTTCATAAATTGATTACAGTTATGGATCAATTTCATCATTTTTAACTTGATCCCAAATATTTGCAATTTATTTACAGAAACCAAGTTATATAGAGGCGCTTTATTAAAACCTTTACATGTGACTGATAACGCAAAACCACAAGCTTATAATATTTAATGATGATTTATCTTTTTTCTTTATATCTCTTATTCCAGATGACCAATGACAATGACCAGACGCTAGGCCAAACAAGTGCTTGAGCGCTTATCAATTCAACAATCATGATTTGATCTCCTAATGAGATGGACAACATTATGGACATTGAATCAGACGGTTCACTTCTATTTCACGAAACCAGATCAATGGTCATATTTGATCCTTACATTTAACCTTTCATTGCTTAATCTAACAGCTAGGACTTAATCAATCATTGAGATGGATGGCCACCATTTTCTTAGTGACCTCGTGCTTCACATGAGTGTGACATGTAGATCAGGTAGTGGAGTGTGACGTGTAGGCAGGGTAGTGGAGTGTGATGGTGGAGGCATGGTAGTGGTGTGTGACGTGTAGGCACGGTAGTGGAGTGTGACATCGAAGCTCGGAGGTGGTATGGAAAAGTGGTTTGGTGGTTTACTCGGGGGGGTAGGCGATAAGTTGTAATGAGTGAGGGGGGTCTAAGTTAACAATAATGCGACACGTTATGAGGGCCCCGCACGAGAAATACCACCAACTCGGACCTCCTCTCCCCATTGTTAAAGACAGAAAGGTAAGGGGGGTCCAATATTCCCTATTGACCATAGATCTGAGCGCCCGATTATCGACCGCTGAGATTAGAGTGCCCTTTAACATAAAGCACCAAATTTTCGTGCCAATTCCCTTTACCCTTTCTTCATTTTGTCACCAACCGTAGATCTTTTTTGGAAAGTGACCATCGAGGATCGATGTGGATTTGTGATATTCCCTGTCAATCTAGGCTCTACGTGCATATCAATGGTCTTGATCTGATATGATCGTTGTCTAATCCTCCAACGATCGTTGATCTGATATTGATTTTATCCGGTCGCGCCATCTCTTCGGAGATTTTATCGTCATTCTCTCACCCTCCTGATATTTTATCTCCACGTATCATCGTGCTATAAATTATCCATCTCTTATGAGCTTTGATCTTCATTCACTAACTCTCCTGAGCTTCAATCTTAGATTATCATCACATCAATGATATCAATTGTTGACATCAATGACAATATATTAGTGACACTATATTCAACACTGGTAGGCATCCATGCACCTCTAAATTGGTTTCCTTTCTGGTTCCTTGTTGGTGCATATATGTGTTGATTCTCATGCCCTTGCCTTGATGACTGTTTTTTCACTATATGATGTGGATGGCAATATACAACAATTGTAGGAACTTATTCTGTTTTCTTCAAATTAGCTATGCATTGTGCCTTTGATTCACTGACCACCTTAGCTTCTTTACTATTTTCATCATGTGGATTTGCTTCATCTGTTTCTATAGACTCTGTCTCTGATTCAACTTTAGACTCAGCAATAACTTCTTTGCTGGCATCTGTGGGCCCATCTTTCTTATTAAGAGACACATGCTGCAATGTGATTTTATTTTTCTTGTACCACAACTTCAAAAACTTCTTTTGCACATTAATATTAATTGTATCCATTGATTCTATTCAAGGATATCCCAAAACAATATCCACTTCATCCATATCCATAGCATAAAAATCTAAAGGCAACACATATTTATCCATACTGAGCTTCAAATCTTTACAAATTTTCACATTTTCACCCTCAACCTCTGTGATTTGAATATACTTTGTAGGAACTTGTAGTTGATTAACCAAATGAACATTGATAAAACTATGCATGCAACTAGGGTTAATAGAAACAATAACCTTTTCCTTATGAATATAACCATGAACCTGTAATATAGACTTTCCACATGAAAATAAACCCTTGCTACTCTCTTCATCCTTACACTTTGCATGAGACCACTTGTCTAAAATTAGTTTTACATATGCTTAATCAAAAAGTTTCATCAACTCATTATAATTAAATGAGTTCCACCATATGCAAGCATCTTCTTGAAAACCATAGTGTAGACATATTCTCCAAAGATCTTTCCATGATGAATTTTGAGATTCTATATATTCTTCAATACTAGGGCCATCATCCTTTCCAGTGAAATACATGTTGCTTGAAATAAATTTGCAACAAAAACTAGGGTTTAAAAATAAATTACTGCAGAAAATCGTGGCTTTTTTTGGAAAAATCCTGAAAAACTACAGAATTTAAAATGCTCATAAATTTACTTCCCATACTCTGTTTTGGTCGATTTGTTTTTTGAAATTGGGTATTTTTCCGAGAGGAATTAAAATATCCAATTTTGGGGACCAAATTAGACACATAAATTTTTCGATATGAACCTGAAGTGCGTCGCCCTCTTTTTTTTTCCCTAGAAAACATCTGCAAAAAGAGAAAAAATGCTTCCCTTCTTTGGCCAAGAAAAGTGTTATGATACCAATTTTTAAGTTCCTGAATAGATCTGAAGATAAATACAAATAAACCCACAATATCAACAAGAATAAACCAAACCACTCACCAAAACATTGAACACGAGAATGTAGACAAAACCCTTAAGGTAGGGTAACACCATATATTAATCCTTAAGGAAGGATAACATTCCTCAAGTAATGCTTGATAGATTAACAATATTCTTCTCTCTCTATCTCCTAGGAACCTTCTAGCGAGCCTTTCTTCCCTTCATTGGCCAAGGAAATTTATCTGATAGAAATTGTTAAGTACATGAATAAATCTGAAGATAAATCTCAAAATAAACCCACAATATCAACAAGAATAATCCAAACCATTCACCAAATATTGAACACAAGAAATAGAGAAAACCCTTGAGGTAGGGTAACACCATATATTATTCCTTATGGAAGGAATGCACTCCTCAAGCAATACTTTCTTGTTGCAATGACCATATTCTTCATTATGTTTCATTACATTGCTTACACTTCTTTATATAGCTCTCTCTATCTCCTAGGAACCTTCTAGCAAGCCTTCTCACATTTATTAAGTCTAACTACCTTAGTGGGCCTTTATTAATATAGTGGACCTAGTCCACCTTAGATTGAATGACCAAATTCTCATATATTAAATGACTTCCACTAATAATACATAACCACATTTCCATTGGGTACCTCCCTAGGTACCCCATATTACCTCCCTAGGTATACTACAAAATCCTTGCAATTTCCTAGCCCTCGAGCCCAAAGTTCCCATCAACAACAGTGCCCATGTAAAAGTTCCCCAAAAAAATATATGTTCTCCAATTTCCTCATTCTTCTCCCCCTCTTCCATAATTTTTCCCAAAGAAAAGAAGACTCCTCTCCAAGTCCCTTCCCCTCTTCCTTATCCTCCTCTCTCGAATACCTCTCCCTCATTTAATTCCCCAACTGTATTATCCACTCATTAATTCTCCCACCTACCATAATATAATAAAATATTAGTGTACATGTGTATACAGTTAAAAACACTTATACATACTAGTGTACATGTGCAAGGTATGCATGTGTAGCTAGCACATACAAGACTCACACATGTACTAATGACAATAAATATCACACCTAAAGTAATTCTCGTGTGCGTCCAATCCAATAAACAATACCATTAATTTCATAAAGGATAGTAAACCATTTAAAATGTTTACAAAATACCTCAATTATAATAATTTAGCACAAGAAAAATTCACTTAGATAATTGTAGTTTAGTTAAGAAAATATAATTATACATATATACATATTTTTCAAAAAGAGGAAATCAAGAAATTCTATTATAAGGTGAAATCTCCATACACTCTCATCTATTTCTAGATATCCTTCATCCCTAACCTATTTCCATCTTTCATCCCTATCCTTCCTCTATTGGACTATCTTGGAACGTCAACTACATTGACCTAAATCCAGATAGAACCCGTAAGCGTAAGCTTCAAATCTCTTGACCAAGCTTCCCCAGAAGGCAACTAGAAATCATCATCACATGTCTAGGGGAGCGTCAGCTAACACCTTCCTCCCATGACTCTAGGTTTCAAAGGATACACGGTGGAAAATGCCTCCACCCCTCCTAATAAAACTAAGATCAACACCCTACCATGGACCATACAATGGTACTGTGTTGCTGGGAATTTTTTCATCGTATATTTAGTTTTAGGCAGTCTCGCCACCTAAAAAACCTGCACTTGTCCACATTTCATAGAAATGCATTAGAACCAACATAATTTCACATACAAAGATTCATACAATATTGTTTCTCGGTCGATGTTCACGACATCAACATTTTATTATCATTATCCTTTGGCTATTTCATAGACCATTGACCTGCAGATTAGTCTATAACACAAACTCATACATATCCATGCATTATCATCATGTAAATGTATTTAATCATATCCTCAATTCGGTATCCACGTATCAACAAATTTAAATTTTAAAAATTTCAAGTTAGAAATAGATTTCATAATATCCATCATAATTCAAATAACGATAAGCATTCATAGAATTGACATTCACATAGGTCCATATGTCTTAAAATTTCAAGTGTATCATTAATAGTTTCACAGTTAATAGAAAATAAAAGATGATTATGCCTTAAGTAATTGTAGATATCCAAGTCAAAAGGTGGCATTACATACTCCCAACCTTCGGGAAACATATTCTCGAGGTGGTTAAAAAAGTGAGGGATGATCTCATCGTAAGGCCTCTGCATCCTCCCAAGTATCATATCATGGGCTATACTTGTCCCACTGGACCTTAACTTGGTCTACCAAACGATTCTTGAGTTGTTGTACCCTATGGTCCAATATGCATAACGATTCGACCATGAAGGTTCCCGCATCTGATACCTGCAATTCCTTCCAATTCAGTGTATGAGATTCATCAACAACATAATTATGTAGGACAGATACATGAAAAACATTATGATTTTTATGCAAGTGGGGTGGAAATACGAGACGATAGGAAATGAGTCCAATTCTCTATTGGATTTTGAACGGTCCTATAAATCGAGGCGACAACTTTGTCCCCTTCTTGAATCGAATGGTACTCTTATTAGGCCTGATACAAATGAAAACTTTATCTCCCACTTTATAACTTCGATCAGTCCTATGTGCATCAACATAACTTTTATGTCCATCATGTGCTTCCTTTAGTCACTACCTAATCTGAATCATGTGTTCCTCCATCTCTTGAATCAATTATGGCCCAAGTGTCACTCGGTATTCTAACCTTTCCCAACTCAACGATGTCCTGGATGTCCTTCCATACAGAGCTTCATAGGGTGGAATTCCAATGGAGCTATGAAAACTTTTATTGTTGGCGAACTCTACCAAATGTAGGTACTTCTCCCAATGGGTTTGATTATCCATAAAATACATCCTAAGAATTTCTTCCATAACCTGATTTACTCTCTCATTTTTCCCATCTATTTTGGGATGATATGTTTTGCTTAAGTTCAACTGAGTTCCCAACGTTGATTGCAAACTTGTACAAAACCTAGATGTGAATCGGGAGTCCCTATCTGAATTATATTCTTGGGTAACCCATGCATACGGATGACCTCACTTAAAAACATGCATGCCACATCAGTGACATCATAAGTGTCTCTAACCGAAATAAAATGAGCAATCTTGGTCAGCTTGTCAACTATCACAAGAATGACATTGTATCTGAGTGATGTGAGCAGAAATCCCACAACAAAATCCATAGAAATGACTTCCCACTTGGACATACGAACATCATGTGGTTGTAGAAGACCTGTCAGGTGGTGGTGGTCAGCCTTCACTTGTTGACACTTTAGGCACTTGGCGATGAAATGGAATACATCACGCTTAATGCCTACCCAGAAGAAAAGCTTATTCATGTCTGCATACATTTTCTTCACACTCAGATGTGCATAATAAAGTGCTCTATGGGATTCCTTGAGTACGATCCTTTGAATATCCCCACCTTTGGGGATGTACATCCTTCCCTAATGTCTTAATAATCCATATGCTTCCAGGCTATATCCTTCATACTTTGGGTCTAATTGCCTCCCACTCTGGATGGTTGAAGTAACCTTTAAATACTAACTATATCCAATAAGTTTCCCCAACACTCGCTCCCTCAGATTAACTTTTAAGGGTACCAAGGAGAAGACGCATGGTCTCCTGCTCAAGGAATCCACGACCACGTTCTCCTTTCCCTTATGTATGAAATTCAAAAATCATATTCACTCCATAGCCTCTGCCTAGCATTGAGATCCCTTTGAGTGAAGAGATGCTTTAAGATTTCATGGTATGTTTTGAGCTCAAATCTTCGCCCCACTAGATAATGCCTCCAAAGATTCAAAGCTAGCATTACAGCTGCCAACTCTAAATCATGAGTAGCATAAATCTCCTCATGTTGCTTCAACTTTCTTAATGCATATGATATCATTCCCCCATCTTGCATTATCACGGCCCCCAATCCTTTCTTCGAGGCATCTGTGCATACTGTAAAGTATTTTTCCATATTCGACACTTGTAGAATTGGCGCACTAGTTAGTAACCTCTTAAGTTTGATGAATGCAACATCACATTCCTTTGTTCATTCATACTTGACCCCCTTGCATTGCAAGGTGGTGAAGGGTTTCGCTATCTTAGAAAACCCTCCCACAAACCTCTGATAATAACCAGCTAGCCCCATGAAGCTTCTCACCTCATGAGCATTTTTCGGCACTGGCCATTCCATAATGGCCTTTACCTTTTCTGGGTCCACGGAGATTCCTTCACCGGAAATGATATGACCTAAATAGTGAATCTCTCTCTGGAATAAAGATCACTTCGAAACATTTCCATACAATGTTTTCTCTCTAAGGAACGACAACACCACTCACAAGTGTTCCTCGTATTCTCTTTCATTCTTGGAATAGATGAGGATATCATCTAGAAAGAGCTATACAAAGCGGTCTAATTAATTTCAGAATACACCATTCATGAGGCTCATGAATATTGTTGGCACATTGGTAAAACCAAAAAGTACTACAACGAACACATAATGGACAAACCGAGTTCGAAAGGCAGTTTTAGGAATATTTCCTTCCTTAATCCTTAACTGGTGATACCCTGATCGCAGATCAGTTTTTGAGAAAATTGTTGCTCCTTTTATCTGATCAAATTGATCAGCTATCCTTGGCATTGGGTACCTATTTTTCACTGTAGCACAGTTCAAGTTCTTGTAATCTATACACAGTCTCAAGGAACCATCCTTCTTCTTGACAAAAATTATTGGTGCACCCCAAGGTGAGACACTAAGCTTTATTAGCCCTAAGTTAAGCAGTTCCTTCAACTACATCTGCAACTTTTCATTGTTCCAAATTCTTTTAGTCCCATCTACTGTAGCTTTGTGTTTTGAGTTTTGTTGTTTTTTTCATTGTTCCAAATTCTTTTAATCCCATCTACTGTATATTTCCATCTTGAGTTTCATTGTTCAAGTAGAACTATGGTGTGCTAGTTTCGCTCAAGTTTCCTTGCAGTACTCTACTGCCGGATGTAGTTCTCAATAATAATATCTCTACATTTCTTCAACTAGTTTCTATTAGTTGGATCCCAAGTTGAGATGATTACAAAGGTAAGAGTAAGTGGAGGAGGAGAGGGTGGAGGTGGCCCGTGGGTGGATAGTGGGCCACAAATTGTTGAAGGAGGAGCGAGAAAAGGTGACAAGCATATGGTGTTCGTTTGGTAATGGAGGTGAGGATCAACCTAGAGTTTTTCAATACTTGGTATAAATCTTGGGTTAATGGTCTACAACTAGAGAATGGGGTCGATAGGTTTATGCCAATATTTTTATTTTTGTTAATTATGTACATTGTTTTTATTTTTGTTAATTATGTATGCTTGGTAGTGCACTTAATGCATGCCTTGACAATGGCACTTTATGTGGGTGTTTGCTCTCGAATCACTTGACACTTTGGATAATGTGGTAGTGTGAACTAGGCTTCTGATTTACAGAATGGGTTCAATGAGTAATAGACCCAATAATTATTTTTGTTATATTATTGCATTTTTTTGTATATATTATTGCATTTTTTTGTATATATTATTGCATTTTTTTTTTGTTATTGCATCTAACCATTATAATTATTTCCTCCTGTTCTTTTGCTGGTGAGGATGTTTACAGGTACATTTTTTGGAACAGTGGAACAAGGAACGTATGGATATGGGACTGGAAGAGGTGTGGCAGGGTCTTTTCCCTGGTGCACTCGCCCTCTTCTCCAATATTTTCTGGGTAGTTTTCTTAGGGTTTCAAGGTCATTTCTAAGTTATTTCTGGTTTAATTAAGGGTTGTAAATAAAAGGTAGCTACATGTCCAAGGTTCAGGTTTTGTTTTCCATGGTTTTAGGTGGGTAATCCCAAGCTTTCAATTTTGAAACCGGGCTCTGATACCATTTGTAAGGCCTTCTATTCCAGGGCCTTAATAAAATAATAAATATCTCCTAATCTCCTACTGAAATAACTTCAAATTAGTTCATGGTTTTCTTTCATGATATTCTTATACCAGGAATAAACAACAACATAATAACAACACATCAACTTAGTAAAATGCATACCTCGACCTACAGGTTGGTTGATTTAGCCTCTCTCCTATTTGTTCTTGTTCTTTCCCAACTGCCCCAACTGTCCAAACTGAATATTTACCTCCCAACCAACTAGGAATAACCTCTCTGGCTCCCTATATCCAGGAATCCTTGTGGTTTCCTAGCCCCCGAATCCAAAGTTCCCAACAACAATAGTGCCCCTGTAAAAGTTCTCTAAAACAATCTCTATCCTCCAATTTCCTTCTTCTTCTCTCCCTCTTCCAGAATTTTTCCTAAAGAAAAGAAGAACCCTCTCCAAGTCCCCTCCCCTCTTCCTTATCCTCCTCTCTTGAATCCCTATCCCTCATTCAATTCCCCAAATGCCTTATCCCCTCATTAATTCCCCCACCTGCCATAATATAATAAAATAGTAAAATATTCATTGTATTTAATTTAATAATTAATTAAATTTAACTTAACAACTATGATCAATAAAATCAATTGGGTTGTTACATTAAAGTAGCATACCAAATGAGAACCACACAGATAAGTTGTGTGAGGTGTACTTGGTGAGAGAATATTTGTGTTAAGATACTCATTAATCCCTGAAGATAAACCAAAAGAATGAAGGCCCGACATAACCATCAGCATAGACCGAAGTGCCTCATTGTCTTGGGAAGCATTTTGTTGATGTCTAGATCTTTTAATGTCCAAACAACAACCTCATGAGGATATGAATCCCCCTGCATTTTTATATAGGTGGTAATCATCTTTGACTAAAAAATGCATCTTGAATATCTTGAATTAGGGAGACAACAAACCCCAAAATTTTATTGCTTAGTTTTATATTGAAATGATTATTGATAACCTGATCTGATCTTTATGTGCAAAAAATTGTTTCTTTACAATAAAAAGATTGAAGAAAGGTTTCAATATGAGAATAAATGTGTACTCAACATCCTATATATAGCCTTCTAAATCACATACAAATAGTGGATACATCCATATCTTCTCACAAGAAACAAGATGAAGTGGTTTTGATCATTTCAAAGAACTTTAAATTAGTTTTGCATTCATAAATTGAAATAATTTGAAGGGAAAACTCCAAAAATATTACACTCATAAATCTCAAGATCTAATAAATCATTAAATCAAAACCCAAAATTAGTTATTTGTGGAGTTTCATAAAGATCAACAATACAAAACATCTCAACAAACGAATTCACTAAATCTTCATAAATAAAACTTGTCAAACACAAGGATTAAATTTCCATGAATCCAATAGACAATTTTGGCTTACATATAACAATCATTTATATGGATTTAAATACTCTATGATCTTATATAGAATAAATATTTGAAGAATACAAGAGAGACACTCAAGACTCAACCTTATGCTTGGTTCAGAAATACAAACACAAAGCCTTGATAAATTAGTGTAGAAGAAGAAGAAGAATGGAGAAGATGGAGATCTTTGTTTTCTAATCAGAATCTTGGCTACAT
>JZKD02S1351138.1:157325-168902 GCA_000966675.3 Picea glauca
CATACATGGCTTGACAGTCTTCAAGCTATTACTATCATCAACAATTTGTTGAGAGTGATTCAGTGTTTCAAACCAGGTTTCCAAGTCATCTTCATCACCGGTAGTTTCTGTATATTGGTTGATAGTTTTCAAGCTATTACTATTATCAACAATTTGTTGAGAGGGATTCAGTGTTTCAAAGCATATTACACCTTCAAAACAATCTTCCAAGCCCAGTCTGCTTAAGGTTTTTGTAGCATGAACTTTGTCAGAATTGGTGAATATCTGCATCAGAGGATCAACAGCACCTTATAACCATATGAAAATTGAAGGCTTCCATATAGAGAGTATATGCATTAAGATAAAATACAAGCACTCAGCTACAGTACTTACTATTTTCCGTTGCGGCATACTCAGTAACAAACTCCTCAGCACAGGATCAGGTCTAAGGTTCTCATATGGCAGTCTCCCGTGCACAAAACTGCAGATACAAAATTTCTTTAAATAAAGTGGCAACATGAAAACCAAACAGGAGTTACAAATATTTTGAATCAAAGAACGGGCATATCAACCGGTTTGGAAAATCAAGAGTGACAATACCTGTGGAAGTCATCATTATCAAACTCATAGCCCAGTGCCTGTTTGAAACCCATCAAGATGAAAGTTTAGATCGTTGATGTAAAAATTGAATCTCAATTGCCGCTTGATTCTCAGTCCATAATCTTATTCTTAGTATCACCTAATTCAACAAATTACTACTATTTATTTCAACTTTATCAGCGCACTGTACAAAATTAAAGCATACAGATAAAAGAAGGACACAGAATTACATTGAGTCCAGCCATGGTAGTCCCATGACTCTTGTAAAGATCAACGCACATAGATGGAACTTTACTTTCATCAATTTTAAGAACTTCAACCATGTAATCTGTTAAATGAGCAGAGGCAAGGTCAGATCTTTGTCAATCGGCAAGAGTTAATATTAAACAAGAAAAGCCTCTAAGGACGAACTCCAAGGGGCTTTATGCAACAAAAGATAACAAGTTCATTCCCTCGCCCTCATTATTATACGAGACGAGGCATTTAGCTAGGTATATTTTTTAAGCAGCACTGGTAATTGTAAAAAATTACGACATTCAACAATATACCTTCAATATTCTTACGACAGGCTGCTTGAATTCCTGTACTTAGAGGATACAAAGTATCATCCAAATCTGAAACAAGCGCATAACATTTAGAGCTATTGAAGATAATATGTAAATAATATGAAAGGTTGAAACTTGAATATGCCTTAGTTTTTAAAGACAGTAAATGACTGAAGCTCAAAAATTTAATATCAAAAAGGACTAAAAACTAACAATGTTACGATATATATAATAGACTAAATAGCAAACAACAATTATGTCTCTGTAATTTCTTACCAAACAGAAGACAATCATATTGCGGCATCTTAGCTTCCCCAGATCTCTCTACACCCTCCATAATGAATCTGAAAGAAAACAAACCAAAAGAAATTGGTAATCAAACAGGCAATTGGCCTGTTGCTATAGAAATACAGAGTTATGTTCCACAATACTTGCATCTGATATCTTAAAAGAGAAATTCTAGGTGGTCTTTCTAGAATCCTTAATGAGCCTATTTGTAATCATGATGTTGCTCAAAATGATTCCGAACTGGCTCATAATCTTTTACTGCCTTATAATTCCAAATGGAATCTCTGGAATACAATTGTAAGATGCTAGGCTAAGCTTTATCCGAAGGTAAATGAAAAACTAAACTGACTTAATAATTGCAAGCAGTTCAATCTGGTCTCACAAAAAATATATGTCAGAATCATAGACTCTTGTTATTTGTGAGACCTGAAAACTCGGTCACCGAAAAGACTTGACCTCCAACTCTTGCAATCTGATGTCTAAAACATAAATTAACTGGAACAGGAATAATTTTAACAAATTGTAGTAACATCTGAAGATGAACACCATTGTTTGAAATTATGATGCACTGCAATGGAAGTTCCTAACTTAAGTGCAATTAAAATCAAAACACAAGAAAATAATTGAATGAGCAATAAATACTTTGGACTGTGATTTAGTGCTTGGGACAGGGCACCACCATTCAAACAACCCAGGTTCAAGCTGCAGCAAGTGCTTTAGGTGTAAAGCACTTTTGTGAGGGAAAGTGTTTGTCTTTGACCTCTCTATGTTGGTTTCCCACCATCAACAAAGGAACTTAAATTATATATATTTTAATTAATCAATTATATATATATAGATCCACACTAAGCACTCAACTGCTTAGTTCATAGTAATTTCGTCAATTATCACAATTGACTCATTTGATTTTAAATTCATAAATCTTCATCAAACCTCAACCTATAAATCATAACATAATTGAAAATAGGGATGGTTGCAAAATACATCACAAATATATATATTCTGCAAATCCACACTAAGCCCTCAGCTGCCTTTGACATTATTATTTCTTCAATTCTCACAATTAACTTTACTTAATATTTTGATGGAAAATTCATAAATCTTCAACAAACTTGAACCTACACACAATGAAATTTCACAATGAAATTTCTTCAGATTAAGCAATAGTTTTATTAGATCGACATGAATAATAATAAATCAAAGAACAAGTGAAATTCGGTTTTATTAGATCGACATGAATAATAATAAATCAAAGAACAAGTGAAATTCGACATGGGTGGTAAATATCTCAATATTATACATATTCACATACATATATAATTAGAAAAAAAAAATACCAAACAGGCACACATATGCTTTAAGATTAAAAACAGATACACATGGGTTTTTCAGAGTACGCAAATATTAGTTCAGCATAATATCTTTTTATTCAAAAGATAGGTGAAACTTGAGAATTAAATAAAGCTGGTGCAAAGACTCGTCAAAGTGATTATATTTCTGAGAATTAAATTAAGACCTGTGAATCCAAATCAAAGAAATAGATAACATCAAGACTACTATGGAAAACATAATGAAATGAAACAAGAAAAAACTTCTCCACTGCAAAATTAAAATCAACCTTAAAAGACCAAAAGTACCTTGCAGAAGTGACAAGGTGAAAAAGAAAGAGAAACATTGCAAAAAGTTACCAGACTTGGCTGGGCAAAAGACTCAGTGAGGCAAGAGAGTAAGAGTTCAACTCAGCTCAGGAAAAACTCAGCTAGTACAAAAATCAGCTGTGCAGAAATCAGGAAAAAACAGTGGAAAATGAGCCAAAAACTCACTTTCTGAGCTATATCAAAGTAGAGGGCGACCAGTACTCGCTGGTTATAGTTTGAGGCTCAAATTCGTTCCTCTTTCGAGTCGAATCGACCCGTTTTAGCGGGCCAGCCAGATGGTTTGACCCATGAGTCCAGATCAAACCCAACGGGTCTGGTAACACAAAATTAGTACAAACTCACATACCTACACAAAAGGTGGTGAACCCAATTCAACACCCGATCCTATTTATTCAAAAGCCCTTGTTGAGTTGAATCAACCTGTTTTAGCGGGCAAGTCAGGTTTGACAGCGAGTCCAGATAAAACACAGCAGGGCTTGTAACACTGAAACTTAATACGAACTTAGACAACAACACAAGGTGGTGGACCGAATCCAACACCCGATCCTATCAAAAATCCCTTGGCAACATAGAACCCGTAAAGATTGCAGAACACAAAATGTTAAGGACTTAAAAACACTTCCTGCTTAACTGCAAAGCCTTGGAACCTGTTAGAAATAAATACAATAATGTCTGCAACCATAACTCTCCATGAGATATCCTGTCCCGTGAAAACCAAAACAACTAGGAAATTTTGTAAGTGAAATATTCACACACCTTGGGAAAAGCAAAAAACAATGTGGAAATTTTGCAGCTGAGATGTTTCACCCACAGAAATGATCAAATCTTAACAAAACATACTTGATCAAATCTCTGATTAAATTCGATTTTCAAATTTCAATTGACTCAAGGGAAGAGGTCCTGTAGACCAAGTAGCTCTATGGACTAAACTATAATTGATTCCAATTGCCAATTTTCATTGATCTTGTAAACTGAATATAAAACATAGAAATGCTAAGAAAAAAGCCTTCAGAGCCAAAAACAGAACAATCCCCAACATCCAACTTGGGATCTTGTGCTGTATTTCATGACATCGAGCAGAGACAAAAACAAAACAGCCAGAGAATTATGAAAAGATCATACATACCAGATATTGATGGGATCCTCCTCCTGTGCCACAGCACTGAATGGACCCAACACAGCCAGAAAAACAAAACCCAAAACAGATTATAGCTTTCAGATTTCCAATACAAAGAAACGCATGCATACACAATGTGTAATGAGGTAAATGTATATATAGGCCTCAGACCCACCCAGAAGCCCTTTACTGAGAGGGAATGCTGGGCGGGCAGGACACTTGCTATGGAAAAAAGGTATAACAGGCAGAAAATTCCCCGAACAGCAGAAGTAGAATAATAATTGTGGGGAATATGAGTATGAATATATGAGGAGGACGAGAAAACTACCAAACGTTAATAACATTATTAGGTATGCAAGACACTCAGTAGCCATTCTCAGGATCATTGCGACTTTTCGATCTCCCATGGAGTCGGCCTGTTAATTCCAATAGCCAACTCGTCAAAAAGGGCCATAAAAGCCCACAATTAATTAATGCCTTCATTAAATTGGGTGCTTAATCAGACATCCATTCAACACTTATATAGTCAATACCACTTTGATTAAATTGGGTGCTTGGGTGTTTAGTGTTACATCCATTTAACAATTATAGTAAATGTCTCTTTGATTAAATTGAGTGTTTTGTTGTGGGTTTTCTTTGGTCACTTTTTCCTTTTTAAATTGTTCAGCACCTTCAGAAGACCCTCGGTTGATACTTTGGTTAAAAGATTTATGTTGTTGTGTACCTTATTCATTGATTCTTGAATTGAGTTTCACTATTGGTGCTTGATTCTTGAACTGAGTTTCACTCTTTTGACATCCTTTTGATATTTCAGTTCACTTGTATGGATTTGCTTTCGGTTGTGGAAAAGCAGTGAAGTATAATTAACGATGATTCTTTCATTGACAGATTTAATTGAATAAAATAATAATTTTTTAATTAAATTAAGATATATTTATTAAAATTTAAATTGTTTATAAAAATTGTTTGAAAATAAATTTAAGTTAACTTTTTTAATATTTTGGTAATTAAATTGTTTATTGGAAAGATGTCATCCTGAGATATTTTGGTATTCTTTTTCGTGTGGTGTTTTCTCTTATGATTATGTGGAACTAGTGTTTGGAGTGCGAGTGTTTGGAGTGTTCGCAATGTAAACTCATTTCTGGTAGTATAAAGACGGAACTAGTGTTTGGAGTGCGAGTGTTTGGAGTGTTCGCAATGTAAACTCATTTCTGGTAGTATAAAGACTCTTCACTCATTGGAAAACCAAGTCTAGTGAGTAGGATTATTCAAGCTTAGCATATTTATTATGTATCTTGTTGGCTTCCCGATAGGGCTCAATTTCACATATTAGGTGTGACATTACAATTTCTTAGCATGATAAAAAAGGAGGCCAAGGCTCCCTACTGCAGAGGCTCGGTTCTGAATCTCTACGTAGCTCTCAAACTGCTTTGGGATTTCCTTGTCTTTTCGTTTGAACCTGTCACTATGTTTGTTGCTATGTTGTTTATTCGTGGTTACAGCAAGGGATATCGACGGGGTCGAAGGAACCTCCAAGATCCCTCCACCTCCAGTAATCTCAATCTAGAACCCACCAGCCTGTGAGTGCAGCAAAATGCTTAGAATTCTCCAAATGAGTATTGGGAGCAAATCCCCCCTTAGATTCGGGAGGAGATAGCTAATGTGTAGGAATTTGTTCCCCGTGAGCGAGCCACCATCCATCTCTGGGATATATATGTTGAAATCGACAACTGGGTACCTGGTGTAAGTTTTAAACCTGCGAAGTAAAGCAATGCATACAGATTCTTAAGCAAAACACAAATTAATCAATAGCTCATACACAATACACAAAGATTTATGTTGGAAACCCTTAACCGGGAGAAAACTAGCCTTCCTTGGTGCCACACCTTTCAACTCTTGATTGTATTAATTTCCCCATTCACAATACAATATATATACAATATTTTAGGTATTATGTAGTTACCAAAACCCTAATCTGGGATTAATTTAGAAAACTGCTAAAAATAGCAAAATTCGCTAAAATAGCAAAAACCACCCAAAAAAAAAATTAGTGTGCTACCCCAAACGCTGCGCGTAACCAAGCGGGGCCAAACCTGGGACCCCCCTAGGAAAGTGTCATGCACACACGACACAAAGAGCGGAGGAAGTTGGGATTGTCAGACGTAGTTATTTAATCTGATGCGCCCACACACACACATGAAAAGAATATAACACATACCCAACATTCTCCCACTTGTTGTTTTCTTTGCATACAGGGGTTCACAGGATTACATAGTCAATAATCTAGGGTAGCAATGCCCATTGTTCCTCTACACCAGGAGAACTTCTTTGTGCTCACAGACTTTGTCAATGAATCTGCAACATTCTTCAAAGTGTCAACCTTTTCCAGCAACGCCTTCTTTTCTTCAACCATGTCGCTCACAAATTGATATTAAACATCAATATGCTTTGTCTTCGAATGATAAGAAGGGTTCTTTGCCAGGAAGATTGCACTCTGACTGTCACAATATAATTTCATTGCTTGTTGTACCAACCCAATACCTGAACACAATCTTTGTAACCATATTGCTTCCTTGCTTGCATGAGTGGTTGCCATGTATTATGATGCAGCCCCCCCTCCCCTTCGGGGTTCTGCGACCTCCCGATCACTAGATCGTTCCCTCTTGATGAGTCGAAATGGCTCTTTTAGTTCCCTGCCGGAACCCTTGAACAAATCCACAGGTCCTCTTTCAAACCCGCCCTGCGCAACTAAGCACCAGGCGCGAGCCTTACATCTCCATGCGACCCCAGCGCTAAGACCACGGGTCTAACCCAAAAAGGTGCGTCGTGTTTCGCGACTTCGGGGGTTCCGGTGCAACAACCCCTCAATCCTCTAAGTCTCGAAACCCTGAAACCCGATGTGGGGCCTCTCCTTAGAACTAGATCTGACGACCCTGTGATCTCCTCGATCGACGGCCACGATCATTTCGTGGTTTCGCGAGTCGGGACTTCACGTCTCACGACTCCTCCTTCCTTCGAACTCCCAGATCTCGAAATGTCGAAAAGGGCTTAATGGGTTCTAGCTCCTGCCTTATCTGATGACCATGCGACCACTCGCTATGACCTTAGGCCATGCCAAAAGGCCTTTCACTTTTCGCAAATCGGGACTTCGGGGTTTTCAATGCAAAGCACCCCAGGTCCTTGTCCTTCGAAATGTCGAACCTCGAAAAGGGCTTCAGAATGACAAGCTCCTCCCTTGAGCCTTATCCACGTGATCCTGCTCTGTGACCTAGGCCTTTCTCCAAAAAAAGGCGCCTTCGGGATTCGCGTTTTACTGATGTGAAGGAGTCGAGCCCTTACCCTTCAAGCTCCTGAACCCCAATTCTCCGATGGACCAAATCAGTGGTCCAGATTAAATCCCGTCTTTCGCGTATCGGGGATATGGAGTGCAGTCTCCTCTGCTCGTCCGACTCCCGACTACCAACTTGTATGGATTTCCACCACATGTCCTCCCGATCCAATGGTCGGAATGATTTCAGGATTTTTGTTTCGGGACTTTTGACGACTCCTCCTCGCCAATCTCCCGGTGACCAAGACTTTGGTTGTTCGGATCTGTTTCCACCTGTCCTCTGAGATGGACGGTCCCGATGCTTTCGGGACTTTAACGAGTCCTCTCTCCTCTGTTGTTACGAGGGTTAAACCTCGTGCACCTTCTCCTGGATCCGACGGCTATCGATCATCGGTGCTTGATATGACGGTTCAGATCTGATCCCTTACGCACTCTCCTCTTGCTTTATGGACGTAGGCTCCAACAGTCCAGATCTCCTCTCCCGCAATTGATCTAACGTTTGCTGGCGCTCCTCCTCCTGAGCTTGCGCTTCTTACTTTCCCTTGGAAGAAATTCGACGCTTAAAGGTCTCGACCTTCAATGCTTCACTTGCAAGCCATGTTCCTTTGGATCTCGTCTGCGTTTTTGGAAATGTTGCCCCTCCTGAGCTTTATCTGAGGCTTTGACCTTGAAGTGTCTTGACCTGTTGTTCCTTTCTGTCGGAATTCTGTGCACCAAGGCACTATTCCTCCTGAGCTTTTGAACTTGTGACAAGTCCTTTCTATGCACACTCCTTGTGCTTGACGAGCCTTCAGAGGGCTGTCTATAAACACTTCACTCGAGTGTTGGCCTGATGTTCTCCTTGCACAAGTCTTTGTCCTTCCTGAGCTTCCCCTACTCGGACCTCAATGGCCTCTGTCCCTTTCTCTCCTTGAAGGGATGGAAGTGCCCTCCTCTACAATCTCCTACTCAAGCACGCCTTGTTGAGCCTACAGGTTATTTAGTAACCCTGTGACACTTCCCTTATCTAAGAACTCAAAAGAGAGTTCTCTCCTGTGCACTCTATGCACACGCTCGATGCCCTCCTGGCAGAGCTCTACAGAACCTTCAGTGATTATGTCTTCTCTGCGTCCTCCTTTGTATAGTCCTACCTCCAAGGTGATCAACAACCTAGGGGATTCTCCCTGAGTCTAAGACTTTCTCTGGTGCACCCTCCTGGCATGTCTTTGCTTGAATTCCATAGAACTCAGAAGTGCACTCCTGCATTGGCTTACATAACCCTCAATATTTTGTCATGCAACCTCTTGCATGAAGCCACAAAGAACCCAGACCTGGAATCAAAGAACTCTGAACAGATAGGAAAATCTATCTATCTCCTGCAGATGGAATCTAACATACATCTACAACATAAACGAACACATACATAGCATTCATGAAAGACACATAAACACACCCAATCATATGCAGGAAAAACTGCTTTGTATTAACATAAATGTCTGATTACAATGTGCTCGATCTCGGACTACAACAGAGTCTCGACTCTCTCCCCTCTCTAATCTACCTATCTGCCTTACTTACCCAAAACATATACCAAGATCTTTTACAAAGAGGGTCTCCTCGAGCTCTTCCCTCCAAGCTACCTACTCTCATAAATTACATTAATTACATTGAATGGATCTTCAATAGTTGTCTAGTCCGAATCGGATCTAGATCTCAGCATGTTGTCAACTATTTAAGGTGACACTATCTACAGCTTGTGTAAAAGCACGGCTTGGCTCTACCAACCTTACAATCATTTAATTCATTTAATTTCAATTTGAAGCTTGAAATCGAGAGGGTTGGTGCCTCTCTTCTCCATTGAATGCACGCTCTAATGTGTTGGTTGGCTGGCGCGTTGCTGGGGTGAAGCGATGCTCCTGCATCATATTCAACTTTTGTAGTTGAGAGTACCACTATAACCTATGTTTTTCTCATCCAACTAATTGCTCCTCCAAATAGGTTAAACACATACCCACTTGTATGTCCAACACTATGTCCAATCCTTGTCTTCCTTGGTAGCACAATCCATAACTGGTAGTGCCGCGCAAATACCTGAAGACCCTCTTTACTGTTTTCCAATGATCCTTTCCTGGTTTTGACATATACCTGGTCAAAACTCCCACTACATGTGCAATGTTCGATCTAGTACAGGCCATTGCATACATCAAACTGAGAACTGCATTGGCATACAAAACATGGGACATATCCTCTTCTTCTTCCTGTGTCTTGGGACACTGATCTGCAGATAAATTTACACCTATAGGGATAGGAACCTTGACCGATTTACTTCCATGCATATTAAACCTCTACAATATCATCTCAATATATTTTTTCTAATCCAACCAGAGTTTCTTGTTTGCATGATTTCTTTTAATCTCCATTCCCAGAATGAAGTTTGCAGCACCGAGATCCTTCATGTCAAATTTGGAGGATAGCTACGATTTCACCTCCTTGATAACATCCATGTTATTTTCTACAAGCAATATGTTATCAACATACAACACTACATAAATGAAGTGATCACCAGAGTGTTTAATAACTTTAAATCTAGCATAAACTTATGTTAATGAATAAGTAACAAGATTTATGGAAGGAATTTATATAATTATTAATGTCAAGCCAGGAGTGGGTAGAAAACCTAATTCCACATATGATTATTGCATTAGCTTGAAGCTCAATAAATATAAAAAATGTGATTGTCGGTCTTTCCCAACGGGTGACCCTTCCTATGACCTACGACTCTTCATATTTACAATTTATGTTACAAGTAATGCAATCCCAAGGATTATGTGTCCAACATTCCCCCCATTAATTTGAAGGGGTGTGTGTGAGTCCAAACATCATTCTGAATTTCTCATTTTTCGTCTTCCAAGAGCTTTGGTGAAGATATCCACAATTTTCTCATCTGTGGAACAATGTCTCAAGTGAATAGTCTTAGCCTCTACATGATATCGAATTAGGTGATATTTGGTGTTTATGTGCTTTGTTCGATCATGACATCTAGGATTCTTGGTCAACTTGATTGCAAAAGTATTGTCAACTAGAAGAGGAGTAGAATTCACTTGTTTCTTTTGAAAATCTTCAAGTATTTTCCTGAGTCACACAATCTCCTTTGTTGCTTCTGCAGCTACCATGTATTCTACCTCTGTTCTGGAATTTGTGGAACTAATTGTTTGCATGATCTCCAGGAGACAAATTCTAATCCATGACTCGTGAGCTAGTTTGAAGTTGATACTCCATTTTCCTTATCCCCAACAAAGTCTGAATCAGAATATTCGATCAGGTTTAAGTCATCCATCTTAGAGTACCTCAGTCAAAAATCTTGATTTCCTTTCAAGTATTTTAGAACTCTTTTTGCAGCAGACCAATGTCTTTCACAAGGCTTTTGCATGGTCCTGGAAAGAATCCCAACAACAAATGAAATGTTTGGTCTAGTGGTAGTAAGATAGATAAGACTTCCCACAAGTTGTCTATACTTGGTTGCATCCTCAAATTCATTCCCCTCTTTTTGATGTGAGTTTCAAATTTTGTTCCCTTGGAGTAGTAACAGGATTTCACTCAGCCATGCCAAACTTGCTCAAGAGTTCTCCAATGTACTTCTTCAATGAGATGAATATGTACCTTGGATTTTGAATCACCTTAATGCCCAAATAGTAGTGAAGTTGTCCCAAATCTGTCATCCCGAAGAATTTCTTCATCTCTTTCTTTATGGATGCAATGTAGCTCTCGTTGTTCCATGTTATCAACAAATCATCTACATATACTACAATATATACAACAATTTTCCAACTTTCTTGACAAACAAAGTTGCATCGTCAAGATCGAAATGCTTGTAATTCAATTTTAGAAGATGCCTAGTTAAATTTTCATACCATGCTCGTGGTGTTTGTATAAAGCCATATAAGGATTTGATGAGCTAAACCTTATGTTCTTGTCCCTTCACAACAAATCCTTCTGGTTAAGACATGAAAATATTATCTTTCAAGTCTCCATTCAATAAAGTAGTCTTCACATGCATTTGTTGATTTTTCTATCCATTTTGTG
>JZKD02S1351138.1:172229-189604 GCA_000966675.3 Picea glauca
AACAATAATGAGTCATATTTACATCAAACAATATTGGGTCCATTACCCAAGCCTTTGTGCTACGGGGCTTTCTTCAAGGGTTGACATCAATGACAACCAACCTTAATCAACAACAATAAAAAAAATTCCACTATGTCTAAAAACAATGTTAAAACCCTTGCAACTAAATAAGCTTCAAAATACATAGACTTATTTGAAGAAAAAACTTGAAATGAGGATAAGAAATTTTAATTGTATTTGTATAAGACACATGTAAATGACTATATTTTTTTCTTATTATATTCTTTTGAGTGTTTTCTTTTATTTATTTAGGAAAATATGTTTTCCAAATTTGTTTTCCCTTTAAGGAAAACATGGGTATCCTAATGTGTCTCTAGAATATAAACCCCAATATGGTAAAGGGACTAGAAAATCGAAATATGTGGGGAATGGTGATAGAGAAATTGCCCTTTGGATTTACACAAGAGACTACCCCGTAAAATTAGGTGTTAACGAAGAATCTTCATATAATTTATTTATTATTTTTTTTAAGAAAAAAAAGAAGAACCTTCATACTAATTACAATTACATCGATTTTAGAGATAAAGCCTAAAACTCCATATGATTATTATTTGTTTGACATGGGAAGATAGAAATGATAAAGAATGGATAATGACATATAAATTTATTTTTAAAATACAATGTCTTCATCTCGATAAAATAGGGTAGTTAATTTTGTCATTTTATCAATTATATGTATTATAAAAGTTTTTAATTTTTTATATAATTAAAATTAATTTGTTTTAATAAAAATTGAAAAAAAAAACAAACTCTCCTTTATAGATAATAATATTGAGTAATTGTAATATAACTTTATTATTAGTTACAAAACTTAAAATAAACAAGTGATATACAGACTCAAAGAACCAATTTACCCCAGGTTGTGACTACGCCTTCTAGACTCACTCAAATTATAGTCAAAGCTCCATTGACCTCAACCTTCCTCGTGTGACTGGATACCATTCTACTATGCTCTCACCGTCAAAGAGATGGCCGACTAAATTGTCCGTGTTGTGTTATTTCCTAGGCAATTACTAATAAGAAAATTTCACCAAACGAAATTAATTTTTTTTTTATTGCAAGTGTTTTTTAAAATTGAAAAATAACTTATTTATAAATATTTTTCAAATTAAATAAGATGAAAGAGGTAAAAAATTTCCCAAAACGTGTGAATATAAATAAGATGGTACAGAGTCATAATTTACGGCCGGCTTTTCGGAGTTAAGATGGTACATAGTCATAATTTCACTCTGTCACCTCTACAACTAGTCCTTGCATTTGTCGTACTTGCAACTTAAAGAGTGAATTGAATGATCGCCGACACCTTTACAGTAAGGGGTTTAAGTGATTCACCAATAACAATTAAGAAAAAGGGTTTTTTTTTTTTTAAATAAAAACTTTTATTGTTATAATGTTTAACTTTGTAAAAACTACTTAAATTTATGATCAACACTAAACTAATGTGAAGTCAATAATAAACCAATTACTATAATTTCTTTGGTATGGACTAATAACAATTATTATTTTTTTAATTATTATGATTAATAGATCAATATTGATACAAAATTAGAAAAAAAAAAAAATATATANTTATACTTAAAAAGGGATGCATCATGTTTCTTAATAATTAAAAAAAATGGAGAAGAGATGCATCATATTTCTTAATAATAATAAAAAATTTAGAGAATAGATGCATCATGTTTTTTAATAGTAATAAATAAATAAATTCAACATATTAATATTTAATATAAGAAAAAAATAAATTATTTCTTAATTACTATCATGTAAAAATAAATAAATAATAAATTAATCATGAATTTATTTTGATTAAGAAATAAGTGATTTACATTTTTTTGTTTTTATCTATCTTGTGTTTAATAACTTTAAATCTAGCATAAATTTATGTTAATGAATAAGTAATAAGATTTATGGAAGGAATTTATATAATTATTAATGTCAAGGGAGGAGTGGGTAGAAAACCTAATTTCACATATGATTATTGCATTAGCTTGAAGCTCAATAAATATAAAAAATGTGATTGTTGGTCTTTCCCAACGGGTGACCCTTTCTATGACCTACGACTCTTCATATTTACAATTTATGTTACAAGTAATGCAATCCCAAGGATTATGTGTCCAACATTCCCCCCATTAATTTGAAAGGGTGTGTGTGAGTCCAAGCATCATTCTGAATTTCTCATTTTTCCTCTTCCAAGAGCTTTGGTGAAGATGTCCACAATTTGCTCATCTGTGGAACAATGTCTCAAGTGAATAGTCTTAGCCTCTACATGATATCGAATTAGGTGATATTTCGTGTTTATGTGCTTTGTTCGATCATGGCATCTAGGATTCTTGGCCAACTTGATTGCAAAAGTATTGTCAACTAGAAGAGGAGTAGAATTCACTTGTTTCTTTTGCAAATCTTCAAGTATTTTCCCGAGTCACACAATCTCCTTCGTCGCTTCTGTAGCTACCACGTATTCTACCTCTGTTCTGGAATCCGTGGAATTAATTGTTTGCATGATCTCCATGAGACAAATTCTAATCCATAACTCATGAGCTAGTCTGAAGTTGATACTCCATTTTTCTTATCCCCAACAAAGTCTGAATCAGAATATTCGATCAGGTTTAAGTCATCCACCTTAGAGTACCCCAGTCAAAAATCTTGAGTTCCTTTCAAGTATTTTAGAACTCTTTTTGCGGCACACCAATGTCTTTCACAAGGCTTTTGCATGGTCCTGGAAAGAATCCCAACAACAAATGAAATGTTTGGTCTAGTGGTAGTAAGATAGATAAGACTTCCCACAAGTTGTCTATACTTGGTTGCATCCTCAAATTCATTCCCCTCTTTTTGATGTGAGTTTCAAATTTTGTTCCCTTGGAGTAGTAACAGGATTTCACTCAGCCATGCCAAACTTGCTCAAGAGTTCTCTTGTCCCTTCACAACAAATCCTTCTGGTTAAGACATGAAAATATTATCTTTCAAGTCTCCATTCAATAAAGTAGTCTTCACATGCATTTGTTGATTTTTCTATCCATTTTGTGYTTCCATGGAAAATAGAGCACGGATGGTAGCCCATTTTGTCGTGGGGGAAAAATTCTCCTCATAATCAACACCTTCTTTCTATKAAAATMYTTTTTCCATGAGCCTTGCTTTGTGCTTGTCAAGTGARTCATCTGATATGTATTTCTTCTTGAATACCCACTTGCAGCTGATTCATTTGGTTCCAAAYGRAGGGTCCACCAACTTCCATGTCCCATTTTTTTATGAGAGCATCATATTCTTTCTGCATGGCTTATTTCCATTCATCATGAGAAGTGGCTTCTTCAAAGGAACTTGGTTCAAGGTTAGTAGATAAATTCAATTCACAATCATATGAAACATCCATGTCATCTACATCACCTGAGTTTGGATTATCTACATTACCTCCATCTTGTCTTGAGGACATTTTGGTTATTGTATTTCCGACCTCATCAGGATGAACACTTTCAAGTGTTTTTGTGAGCCATTTTGGTGGACCTTTCTAAGATGTTCCAAGTTGCTCAATTGATTGAGATGATGCTGATTTCTCATCAAGCCTCATCTTTTCAATCCTCTCGATCACATCATCCAAATGAACTTCAGGCTTTGATGAAGTGGCATGAACTTCTTCATGTGGGGAAGATGGTGCTTCAAAAGGATATTCCAGAGATTGACCCAAGATAGGGATCCCCCCTTCAAGATGTGGAATCTCACCATCAAATTCATGATATGTCTTTACACGAGTGAATCTATCTAGATGATCAAGCTTCTTCTCACAATTTCATCTTTCTTGGAGGATTCAAGAAAGATTACATCTCTAGAAAGGATGGATTTGTTGTTTGTCTCATCGTAAAGATGATACCCCTTGGTGGAATTTGAGTACCCCAATACAATGCACTTCTGACTCCTTGCATCAAGCTTGCTTCTTTGCTCCTTGGGAATCAAGGCATAACAAGTGGAACCAAAAACCATGAGATGCCTCATCAAAGGAGTGTGGCCATACCACATTTCATAAGGAGTCTTGTTTTTAAGCACATGAGATGGACACCTCTTTTTGACATAAACTACCCATAGAAATCCATGAGCCCAAAACATCAATTTTACATTCTTGAAACACATCATGGAACGAACCATATTTAGGAGTGTCCTATTCATTATTTCAGCTACATTGTTCTATTGAGGATTGTATGGAACTGTGGTTTGATGCTTGATCCCATGTTGGTGAAGGCAGCTTTAAAATTCATTAGATGTATATTATTTTCCATTATCAGTGTGAAGAGAACCAATACGAGACTAAGCTTCATTCTGAATCCATACATGAAAATTTTTAAATGCTTCAAAAGCTTGTGATTTATCTTTCAACAAGTACACCCAACACATCTTGGTGTAATCATCAATAAAATACATGATATATTTATTTCCATTTGCATAAGGAACATGCATAGGGCCACACAAATCAGAATGAATCAATTCAATTTTTCTACATGCTCTTGAAGTAGAATCATGAAAAAAATGTTTTCTATGCTTTCCAAGGATACAAGCATCACATTGTTTCAATTTCCTAGGAATAGTAGGCAAACCAGAAACACCATTCTTTCTCAATGAATAGAGACTTTCATAATTGATATGGCCAAATAGAGCATGCCACAAAAGACTAGATGACATTATACCTTCACCGTGATTAGAGAGGTAAGCAACAGTTTTTGTATAGGTGGATGTCCCATTCATCTTCAAAAGTCTTCCATCTTCCGTTCTGGTCATAAAAAGCATGTTATGATAATCCTTTTGTATTTCTAATTTTCCACCATTCATATGAACATAGTAGCCTTGTTGTCTGATGTGCACAAGGGACAACAAGCTCCTTTTCATCTCGAGAATATAGAACACATTATGCAGAAGAAAATTTGGGAATCTAAGTAGCTTAAGTCTGATGGTGCCCATTCCTAAGGGTTTGAGATTGGACTTATCTGCGAAACAGACTATGCCATCTAAATTGTCATTGAAGTCTTCAAATAAGTCTCTTTGGAATGTCATGTGAGGAGTTGTTCCTATGTCAAGAAGCCATGCATCTTTCCAAGGAGTATATGCATTGTTAAATAAATCTTTTGTTACTCCTATATTGCAATGGGTAACAATGTAATGGGAATATTCAGGTGGATTACATTTTGCTAGTTCTGAAGGTTTAACTTTTTTCTCTTTCTTATTTTGTTTGTCTTCTTTGATCTAATCCCATGGAACTCTGCATTCGTTTGCTTCATGTGACCCATTCTTTTTGCAATAGGTACAATGAAGATTTGATCTATCACCTTGGTTGTGTCTACCCCCCCCTTCCTCTAAAACTCTTTGTTCCAAGTCCATGTCCTCTTCTTCCACTTTCTCCTCTAGAAGAATCATGTGGTTTACTCTTGTCTTTCTGAACAAGGTATGTGTCTGTCTAGTTGAAGTGGTTGACTTATTTCCAAAATATTTCTCACATTCTACAACTTTCTCCACCAGCTTGTCAAATGATATGGATTTCATTTGACCACTTGCTTGCATTGATTCAAGGTAGTGAGGATATGTAGGGTAGAGGGCCTTAATGAAGGAAATGAGAGGGATATCAATCATCACTCCAGTGGATTCAATGTCATGCATTATGGCTTTGATTTCTAAAGCTAAATCCATAGTGTCATCATTCTTCAATTCTAGGTTAAAGAGCTTCAACATTGGTTGTATGGCTTTTAGTTCAGAATGATCTAGATGGAAATCAGTGGCCACCCACCTATTCCACTGGCTCAAAACAAGGGTTTCTACCTTGGCAGTTTTTCTACAACTTTTCAGGTCCTAAACTTTCAAGGTTGTTTTGAGGCCCTAAACAACGTTTTTTTGGGCCCACCACAATCACACTTTAGTCTTTATCTTGAGTGTGATGGGAAAATGTGTAGTCCTCAGATAGACCTTTCAAACGAGCTATCATGCGCCTTGAAGGAAGATCGTATGCAAAAGTTACGCCCTTGGGAATTTGACATACTAACTACCCCCATCGAGGCTCGCAAACCTTTTGGCATTTCATCTTCCGGGGTTAGGTTTTTTTATTTTCTTTATGTTAAAAAGGCCTCTAGAGCCTCATTGTAAACATCATCATCTTCTTGTGAATGAGCGTAGCCATCACATCTCTTCTCAGAGATAAGATGCCACCATTTGAGTAAGTCATTCACTCTGTAATTTTACAGTTTCTGTACATTCTCTCATTAATAAAAATTGTGCATTATTGTATCTCTGTGTTTATTGCAATATCTATGTATATTTAATTGTTATAGCTCTGACTTCATTTCATTCTCAAAATAATTTGGATCAATGGTATCAGAGCAAGCTACTCCTTTATGTTTCTTAGTGCATGTCCTCAACGAGGTCAGGGTATAGAGAGGTGGGTCTCGAACTAGTTTCTCTTGAGGACAACCACTCTCGCCAGCCTAAGCAACCTCCCATGGTGGAAGAGAAGAGGAATGAGGGAGCAGAAGATCTTGTCAATTTGTTTCTTGTAGAAGCCCTCGCGCAATAGAGGAACGAGGGAGCAGAAGATCTCGTCAAGTTATTGCTTGCAGAAGCCCTCACGCAATAGAGGAACGATATGTTGGATAATTTTTCCCAAATCCTTCAACGATTGTCGACAATAATAGACGCATCTTCGTCAAACAATATCTTTAGAGATGCTACCCCATTCAAGGTACAAGTTAATTTTGATATTCCTGTATTTGAAGGCCATTTCAATGTGGATGCTTTGGAAAAATGGTTAAATTTGATAGAAGGTTATTTCTCTGTTCACAATTTTTTCGATAGAGAAAAGATCACCTTTGAGCTCCTTAAGGCTCTCCCCCATGTTAAACATTGGTGGAAAACTTACTGGGAGAAAAATTCCACAGAGGAGTTTGGAATATTTGGGTCCGAGCCCACTTGGGATTTTTTTATGGATCCGGTCAAGGATTAATATTACCCTGTGAGAAACTATGATGACTAATACATGAGATGGACCACGCTGCATCAAAAGTGGCACCAAACAGTGTCGGATTTCAAAAATACCTTACATACCTTGCGCACCAATTTGGATATCAAAGAGTCTGAGCGACATCTGGTTCTGAAATACCACGAGGCTCTACATAGGTACATCCAAACCGAAATGAAGTTTCTAGAATTCTCATCACTAGGAGCCACTTATAGATATGTTGTCAAAATCGAGCAAAAATTTAAGCAACAGAACAAGCAGGAATTTGGGTCTGCAAATCCACAACAACCAAAGTATGGTAAAGGCATCCCTAACTCACATAAAAATATTTTCATGCGAAGTGTCGTATCACACAATCTTTTTCTTTGTGCGATATGTCACACTGCTTTTTCATGTAGTGTGACGAATCACATGAAAATTATTGAACAATTGACATACAATCTGCATAAATCCTTCACTTGAATGAGATAATCCTTCAATATGGTTGGAACCATGTGTGGCTAATATTGGAATAAACACTATGTCGCAACTAATGCAAGGTTTTGTCCTTCATGTATCACACAAAACAAGTCTTTGGTATAGTGTGAAGTGTCACATATATAGAAAGTTTGACGAGATGCAATATGTATCATGGTTAACAATGTTACAACATATTCATCCATGCTCTAACATTCATTGACCATCATCAAACATGATGATTCATATTCAAGCATTCTCAAATGTAATGAACCATGGTCGAAAATGCTCAACCTTAGTCAACTATGGTGAACCATAGGTGAACATGGTCACCCATAGTCAACCACCTTCAACCATAGTCAAACATTCTTAACCATAGTCAATCATAGTTAAACATGCTCGTCCATGGTCAACAATGGTCAAACATATTCAATTATCATTAAACCATCATTATCCATCATCAAACATGATGAATCATAGTCAAACATTTTCAAACATAATAAATCATGGTCAAAGATGGTCAACCATAGTTCCATGGTTTAACATGGGAAATAATAGTCAACCATGGTTAATCTCAGTCAATTATGCTTAACTATGATCAACCACATATTTCAATGATTTTCACTTTCATGTGATACATTGCATGAAGAATATTTTTCTCGTGATGCAACATATCACAAGAAAAATATGTTTGTCATTTTGTGACCATTTGTAGGAAATGTGTTTTTTTCATCATGTGATGTATCGCAGTGAAAATATCTTTGTTGTTATGCGATGTGTCACACCTCATCCGGTTTTTTCCACGACATGTCACATCCTCGCAAAATTTTCTCTCATGTGACACAACACATCGCCACAAATTTGTCTTTCTCACAACAAATGAAGAGTTTAATTTATTTATCTAAATTTAGTCTACAATTTAGATTGGAAATGCAATTTCGTGATAATGCATCCTTCATGAGAAGAGTGGACACATGCACATCAATGAAACCTATAAAATGAGAAAAGAAAACACGTGTTTCATAAATGGATGCATAGTAAGATCAAATATAAATACTAAATATAAGTTTTGGAATTAGAAAAACATGTTAAAAAGATACATTCGTGCTTAGTCAAAAGAGCTTATACATGCAAAATATTTTCATAGATTACATTCCCTTCCCTTCCCTTCCCCTCCACCTTACAGTCTGCTTAGTCAAAAGAGCTTATACATGCAAAATATTTTCATAGATTACATTCCCTTCCCTTCCCCTCCACCTTACAGTCTCTTTCGTTCCCTTCCACTCCACCTTACAGTCTCTTTCGTTCCCTTCCTACTTCAGGAATATGCTAGTTTTATGTCCTATGGTAACACAATCAGCTATTAAAGTACCTTTAATCATCTATATAAAAGACATAAAAGAGACCAACGATATCTACTTGACTTTCACGTCATTATGGCCCTCTAAGGTTGTTGTTGAGCTTTCAATGCTTTGCTTTTTTTTTTTTCATAAAGAGTATTCTATGCATTATTCAAACTTTATACCTAACTTTAGTGTCATGTAATTCTATAAAATACCCTCAAACCGTAATTTAAAGTGAGCACGTGGTCTGACACACAAAAATTTGTCCCGAGACATTTGAGAGCATCTTTTCTCTATGCTTAAGACACGTATCATTTTTAAAATTCTCGAATGTTGTTGTCATGAAACATTAAGAAATTTAAATATTAACAATCTTCTCTAATGATGTAAAATCATTGTCGCTCATTTGTTCTATTGGTTTATTATTTGTTTATGATACACATCATTTTTTAATTCGATGCATCTTCTAGAAAGTGGTTATCTTAATGTTATGAAACATTAAGATTGGTTTTTAATGATATAAAATGAAAAGGTTAAGAAAGTTGGTATTGTAATAGATATTTAGAAATTGGGATTTAGTGTAGATGTGAGTAGGACAATCTCAAAGAAAGTGATTTTCATTTTCAACCTTCTTTATGTCACAAAGATGACAAGTTCTTTTTACTCATGATGTTTTAGGAATTGTCCAACTCCATGTTTCACTATAGAGCTCGTGAGAGTTTGTCCTTATTTTGGCAATGTTCATTTTCTTCTTTATGCTAGTCAAAACAAACAAATATGTTTGATCTTCTAGATTAGGGTTAATCACCTCCTTATAGTACTTTAATTTTATCTTATCATCTAATTCTTTATCGCACGACAATTTCTCCTTAAATTTAAATGCAATAATATGCTTAATATTATCGTTATTATGCATAGTGGCCTTTTCCTCCATACCCCAATGAGATGAGGACGGGGTTCTAACTGTAGTTTCCCCGAGATGTTTTCTTTCCCGCCTAAGCTATTGCCCTGCCTCACAGAGGAATATACTTACTGCCTACACGCTCTGCCACCCACGCTACATGCCCTCACGAAGACTCCAAGAGAAACGGTGTAAAAGCACTCCAGCGGATCTCTTTCTTTTCGAGGAGGGTAACCCCCCATAGTAGAGAAACAATTTAGCACATACCCATACTATAAGCACATAAATCATTGGCCAAGACTTGCTTGAGTGGTAGGTGGTTTTCAATGGAGCTTGAAACAATCTTAGGAAGACTCATGTATTCCATGTTGTTTATCGTGGTCTTGTACATTAGATACCCATTCATAGTTGTCCTCTCGATGAAGAAAATACTTGCTTCTATGAGGAGAATATGATAGGGTGTGTAGCCTTTGATTATGAGATTACAAGTTATAAAACACTTTTGGATTTGCTCTATCTTTCTCTTTGATTCTCTTGAGACGTTGCAAACCCAAACTTCACAACCATATAAGATAACATGAGTGACAAGAGTCTCAAAGAGGAGTTTCTTCTTATCCCATAGCCAAAGGTTCATTGATTTACAATTATTTTCAAGTCGATAATAAGCTTTCCACCCTCCATTTATCCTTTTCTCAATGCTATAGTTCCAATTGAGCTTGTGATGAAGATTGATTCCTAGATATTTGTATGAAGTCACTTCCTCCAAGCTATTGTTGTCATACACAAAATTAGCGTAAGTGATCCTTTTGGATTTAGTTATCATAACCTTCATTTTTTTGGTGTTAACAATCATACCTATATTAGAGCAAAAATTATTGAGAATTTTTAGTTGCTTGTCGAGATCATAGGACTCCTCACCATAAGAACAATATCATCAATGCAAAGGAGGAAGATGACTATACCAGTGAGAGTCAAGCTAACACACCCTGGTTCTTCCAAACAATCCTTTAACTTGTCAATGTATATGCCAAAAAGGGTAGGGGACAGGGGATCTTCTCACCAACCCTTAGTGTTCCTAATCTTGGCAACAACATTCTCATACAACTTCATCGCAATAGCTCTCAACTCGAAAGGGACTTTTAGCTCCTCTAGCCTATTCCAAAGATTAGTCTTGGGCACCGTGTCAAAATATTTTCTAAGGTCAATGAAACAACACAGAAGATTGGTTTTATTATTGCAACACTTCTCCATAATGATCCTAAGCATAAAAAGATGGTCCACAGTTGAATGATAGCTTCTAAGTATGGCTTGACCTTTAGCTCTTTTTCCATAGCTTTCTGGTCATATGCTAATCTTTTTTCCCAAATTATTCCATATAACTTGGCTAAAAGTGGGTTAATCATAATGGTCCTATGATTAAAACGATTATTTTTATCCCCACTTTTAAAAATAGGTGCCACATTATTCTGACATAGACATGTGTTTTGCCATGCTTGTTTTGCATTATTGATTATTAAAGTTGATCATTGTGTTGTGTGTTTGAATGTTGCATGCCTGAGAACACTTGTTACAATGGTCAAATCACACTCGAACATAATTCTCATTAATACAAATACTTATAAAATTTACAGAGCAAATTGCATATGTTATTTTTTTACATTTAAAATGGTAATAGTTTGGTGAGTTAGTTTTAGTGGTTGAGTGTGAGGTCAATTCCCCATGTATCATGTCTCTATTGTGTGCCTCCCTCTGTTGGCACAAGATCGAGACCATGGTTCTCAGAAGCTACCAATAAAAGGAACCGTTATAGTCTAGGAACACTGGCATATTCAACCTTCTGAAAGGGAAGGAGGTATCACCCGAAGCATAGTTGAGACTTGTGTGGTGAAAAGAGTTATAGAAAACACATCATCAGATCTATTCCTAGATTATGCAGATCCATTGATTTACCATTGAGATCAAGTTGTGATATCATTCAAATAGTACTATAACAGAAAAAGGGATAAGCAAATACACAACATTACCATAGATCCATTCATAATGGGATAGATAATCATGCAAAACAAATTTTATGGCCCCAAATCACACCATTATATTAGGAGAAATAACATTTCGAACTTCATATAAAATAGATCCAATAGATCTCCCTTCAAAATACATGAGTCCTCTACAGCTCATCTTGCACAACGAGATCTGTCCCCTCACAAACCATTACAAACTCAAGACTCTTCACAAGAGAAATAGCTATATATAACCCAACCTAACTCTAGTGATAGAATGATTAGCCTATTGCTATATAGAACCCAATCTAATCTGATTTTTAGCCTTCAATATTTACCACATCCGATGAGGATTTACCATATCCGATTTTATCTATTTTTTCTCACGGACTCTAGGATTTTCATTGCAGCCCTCAAACTATTATAAATAGGTGGGTGGTGGATATTCATAAGCCATTCTCATTGTGTAGAGATGTTGCTCTACATAAGACATCTCATTGTAAATCATATTTCATAGGTTTCTCTTAATTACCAAAGTGAATACAACTCACTGTAAATTAGATTTCACAGGTTTCTCTTAATTACCAAAGTGAAGACATCTCATTATAAATAAGATTTAATAGATTTATCTTAGTTAGCATAGTTAAGACCTCTTGTCGTTGAAGTGGAGATCGATTATTTGTAGGTTGGGACAATAGACAGTGGCGAAAGGCTTGATGGTTTAGACCTCAATCCTATGGAGGAATTATACTCCAAGTATAACTTTGTCTATGGCTCCTTCACACCAAGTTTACTATATAAAAATATTTATTTGATGCTCTTCTTTGTAGTAAGTGGTTGCTAATGTTAATGATGCTCAATTTATAGTTGTTGGTTAGGCAATTATCTTTGACTAGAGGGAATTCCCAAGTTGCCCGACGATGGTCTTCATTGTTATTAAATTTATCCCCTGACTGCTTTGTAAAATTGATATCTTCAAGCATTTTTACCAATAAGTTTACTCGTAAAAGCATCTCAATGTTGAGTCATATAAAATTGTTGGGCTAAAATTATTTGGATGTAACTAGCATCCACAAGTTTTATGTTTAGTCTACTTAGAAAATCCCTATCTCTCAAATTATTTGGATGTAACTAATAGCCATAAGGTTTATGTTTAGTATACCTAGACAACCCCTATCCCGCAACTTCAACTACATTAAGTTCATCATTTTTTTGTTCTCGTCATTGTTATATGCTAAGTTATAATATAACAGTGACATCATATTACTACTTCAAATTGTATGGAAATTAGTTTCATTAGTAATACACTATATGGCATTGGACTACTTCAAGTTTCAACCGAGTAAAGTTCTTCAATGATCCATACATAATAGAAAAAGACACAGTTGCCCAGGGCTAATAACATGAATAGTTACCAAAATCATAGGTCATATTTATTATACTCAATACATTTTATAAAACTTAGTGTTATCACTAATAGACATGTTAGCACACAAGCATGAATTAGGCCCCAAAAAAATAGCCCCAACACCAAGGAAATATGGAAGTATACACATGGGAAAAAATGCTAGTATCCATTTTACAATTCACTTACATTTTGTTTGGAACTAAGCTGAACAACTCCATGTGGTGTTGTTGCGATAACTGCAATTGTTTGCATAAGAGTGTACATGATATTAGACTAATTGTCTACACAAGAGTGCACATGATATTAGACTAAATCATTTGAGGCTATAATTGAAAAATAGTTTCAAAATTCACATGCAATAATTAACTTTCTTTGGCCCAAAAAAAATCCTCCCATGTATGAAAACATGAAATATTCTTAGTCTCACCTTTATTCCACCTGCAAATTGATTCTTCCAACATGCTAGATATTTCAATTTCCATGGATACTACCTGCAAATTGATTATTCCAATAAGCAAGATACTGCAATTTCCATGGATATAAACTTAGAGAAAAAGGAATCAACACAAAACTTTGACATCTTATAGTGATTGCAATTTCTATGGATATAAAATTAAAGAAAAAATATTCAACACAAAACTTTAACATCTTATAGTGATTGTCGGGTAGTAGTTGGCAAGGGAAACCTTTGCCACCTCATGTCTCAAAATATTTAGTAGCTAAGCCAATGGAAAACTAACAATCCATTGATAACAAAAATTATCTCAAAACTAAGAAATGTCAATACCCGAATGAGTGGCTATTCATAAATATGGAACTCAACTACAAAAAATCAAAGGGTGTTTTAGAGGTTGTTAGGTGGAAGTGTCTACTTTCCTGTAAACTTTACAAGAATTCATCTCTTTCTCTCCACCCATTACAATATGAGTATTGATAGTTACTTTGATATCATGATCAAACGTCTCTGTAACTCCTCTTCTTTCAATGGTTGGATGTTTGATGATGCTGAGATGTGTTTGTGGCCCCTCCTGGTAAATGATCAAATGCTTTTGTAGCTCATCTCATTCGCTCAATCTACAGATTTTCACCCATGCCCACTAATATTCTGACATCAAATCAACTTGTAAATGAAAATAACAAACAAGAAATATGCATATTTCCAATGGAAAGTGAAAACATCGATCAAAATCACCTTGAAAATGAAAATAAGCAAAAAAACAACTCCTAGATTTCAAATGGAAATAACAAACGTCAATCCATAGTAAAAAAATGGAAGGACCAAGCACCAATCAAGAAACCCACAGATGTCAAATGGAAATAACAACCATAGATGGAGCATAAATGGAAATTGAAAACAATTTGGAAGAATGGGAAGCATTGGACAAAACGACTAGGAGGAATGAGAAGCATGTGATAAAACATGGCCAACGATAATGATACGTGGCCTAACAGTGCACCACTTCACAACTACATGGAATGTTCATAACACCATCCAAACATGACCATCACACTTGGAACACGCCAATTCATACCTACTTGAAACATTTAATGTGGCCATCACACTTGCACCCGCCACTTCATACCTACTTGAAACGTTTAGCGTAGCCATCACACCTGCCAACGTGCCATACATCACAACTACATTAAGGACCATCCAAACCTGGGTGTGGTCATCAAACTATTAATTTATGATAATCAGTTCTCCTAATGACTAACACTAGATTATTAATTTCAAGAATGTGAACTCATTAAATACTAGCCTTTCATTCAGTGCATAGGAGGGCATATATTCGTTTTTACTAAATTACTATTTTCATTTAAAAAATGTCTATCACCTAATAATAATAATGACAATTTAATTCTAATATCACATAATAATAACAATTTAATTCTAATGTCAAATAATAATAAGTAAATATAAATTCCATAATAATTAAAAAAAAAATATTCTATTAAATTTATAAATTTAGAAAAAAAAAAAAAAACATATAAAATTTATATCAATTAAAAAAACTATTTTATTAAATTTAGAAATTTGAAATTCACAAATATAAAAAACCATCTATTTTAATACTAAACTTAAATCAATATCCATAAAATCAAAATTTGCAAATATAAAATTTTCAATTATGTTGCGATTCTTCTTCTAAGAAAAGTGGAAAATCCAAATCTACATTGTATTTTCACGTTGACAATTGGAATTACTAGAATCCATTGTAATATAAGAAGCCCACTAAACCCTGCCGTGCTCTTAAATATTCACCATAGGAAGCCTACATAGGGCTAGCGGGGAAAAAACCATCATTAAGGAAAGTAGTAGAAAATAGACATGAGATAGAAAGGTGAAAGCACAAACTAGAGGCGAGTGTTATATTGTGAACTATATGCTTGAAAAAATGATTCACAAACTATGCAGATAGAGCACTTGGCCACCAACAAAAATAACCTAGAAATGAAATAAAAATTCCAAACATAGTTTCTCGGCCTTAAATGTTATTTGAATTATCTATTAAGTGGAATCCTATGGTTTGAGCTTTTAATCCTCCTAAGCAATGTTATGAAATAGAGGTTGTGAAGACTCTATCAATGGATTTATGTCATTGATCATGTTTTCAATCAATAGTGTCAATGTGGAAGTTACAACATTGTGTAACTAGGGTCTAATAATATTATTAGCATGAAACATAAAATTGCCAAAAAAATGTGTTTTTTTAGAACTTCGCCACATGTAAACTAGAAGAAAGGGAATATGCATAGAAATCTTAAAACATTTTCTTTGTCAATGTAATAAACTTTAGTAGATTTTAGTATTGGATGGGGAATTTTTATGATTCAACATAAGATTGTCAATATTAACATATTAACAATTGTCAATATGGGAAATCTTAAATATTAACAATTGTCTCTAATTATGTAAAATCATTGTCGCGCATTTGTTCTATTTGTATATGGTACACACCATTTTTTAATTCGAAGAATCTTCTAGAAAGTGGTTATCCTAATGTCGCGAAACATTAAGATTGGTTTTTAATGGTATAAAATGAAAATGTTAACAAGGTTGGTATTGTAACAAATATTTTGAAATTGGGATCTAGTGTGAGTGTGAGTAAGACAATTTCAGAGAAAGTGATTTTCATTTTTAACCCTCTTTATATCACAAAGATGACAAGTTCTTTCTACCCGTGACGTTTTACGAATTGTCCAACTCCATGTTTCACTATAGAGCTCATGAGAGTTTGTTCTTATTTTGGCAATGTTCATTTTCTTCTTTATGCTAGTCAAAACAAAGAAGAAAAGTTCATTTTCTTCTTTATGCGCATTTGTTCTATTTGTCTATGATACACATCATTTTTTAATTGGATGCATCTTCCAGAATGTGGTTTTCCTAATGTCATGAAACATTAAGATTGGTTTTTGATGGTATAAAATAAAAAAGTTAGGAAGGTTGGTACCATAACATATATTTTGAAATTGGGATCTAGTGTGGATGTGAGTATGACAATCTCAGAGAAAGTGATTTTCATTTTCAACCCTCTTTATGTCACAAAGATGACAAGTTCTTTCTACCCATGACATTTTAGGAATTGTCCAACTCCATGTTTCACTATAGAGCTCGTGAGAGTTTGTTCTTATTTTGGCAATGTTCATTTTCTTCTTTATGCTAGTCAAAACAACCATATGTGTTTGATCTTCTATATTAGGGTTAATCACCTCCTTATAGTACTTTAATTTTATCTTATCATCTAATTATTTATCGCACAAAAGTTTCTCCTTAAATTTAAATGCACCAATATGCTTAATATTATCGTTATTATTCGGAGTGGCCTTTTCCTCTATACCCCAATGATTTAGCCAAGACTTGCTTGAGTCGTAGGTGGTTTTCATTGGAGCTTGAAACAATCTTAGGAAGACTCATGTCTTCCATGTTGTTTATCGTGGTATTGTACATTAGATACCCAGTCATAGTTGTTCGACAACACAGGTATTCCAATAGAGGACGAACACCTTCAGTAACCACTCACATAACCAGATCAAAGATCAACACATCGGTGTTTTCACGTGGTAAAACCCCTACGGGGAAACATCCACGGCCCCAACCAACGCGGCCATTTGGAGCAGTTTATTAATGCAAAGAAAAAGATTACAGAGAGATTTTACAAGAGAGTTCCTCACAATCGATCATCGGCAAATGACCCTCCATGCTCTTTAAATAGAGATCATGGAC